>APFE031079914.1:2892-18461 GCA_000404065.3 Pinus taeda | reverse complement strand
CCATGTTGCGGGATCCTTGCCATCAAACTTCCTCATATCGATTTTTGGAATATGGTGGGTCTTCAATCCAACATTAGAGTCTATGAAATCATGATTAACATTTCTTTTGTTCTCATCATGAGTTTCCTTTATTACCCTTTCACCATTAGTAAGCATTTTTTGTAGAAACTTTGTTAAATATGTCTTCAAATCTTCCATGCTTGTCTTCAAATCTTCCATGTTTGTCTTCAAATCTATCTTCAAATCATCCATTTTAGCTTCCATGTCAATCATCTTAGCTTCTACGCCTTTCTTCAAACAGTCCATCTTAGCTTCTACACCTTTCTTTAAACCATCCATCTTAGCTTCTACATCTTTCTTTAAACCATCCATCTTAGATTCTGTTCATTTTTGTGCAAGGGATAGTTGTTGCACTTGGTCTCGTAATTTTGATATATCATGTTGCATTTCTTCCTCATCTTCATGAGTCATGCTAGAGCTTTCAGGTTCCTTACTAGGTGTTTGCATTTTCTTTCCTCGGGGCATCAGTTACCGATAATAATGCTCTACTATGCCCTTTGAATTCCTTCAAAATAAATTCAAACCAATCTTAAGCAAAAATTTTAAAGAATCTACACACCTTTTTTCACTTTGTAGGAGCTCGATATTGCCTCTGATGTATCTCTGCACATTCAAATCATCCAGTTCTGAAATTGTGATCTGCAGTAGCCCTCTGTGTCCTCTTTCCAATGCCACCAGTTTGATCCAAATTGGATTCTCCAAGGAAGAGTTATGCGAAATCTCCCACAGTAACCTGATTAGACTAGTTCAGTAGAGCGAACTTGTATGATGTGCCACGAGTCACTGTTTCAACCTTTGGCTCTGAAAAATATATACAAGAAACTACAATTCGTCCTCTTTCTATACCTTCTTACCAAATTTCAATCTTATGCTCAGAGAGAAAGTTATGACGATTTTCCCCAGGTCACCTGTTTGGAATGTAATTCAGGAGTCTGCAAAAAGACCAACTTCCTCAGATCATATCTCCGCAAATATAGAGCGAAAAGCTCTAAAATTCAGACTCGAGCTTCAACGCGATGTCTTATAAAATGGGTTTTGGTTTTAGCTTCTGAAACATCGTAGAAAAAAATTTATAGCGAAAATCCCACGATGACCTGTTTGGAGCAAGGAAACCTTAGAATCCAAAGCTCTGATACCAAATGTTATCAAACCAGCTCAAGAAAAGATAGAAAAGATATATCAACACCTTAGAATTCAGCCTCTTCGAGGGGGAAACTTCCTTTACATTACATAAATGAACAATTCTTCGATGATACAAATGGAAATACCTCCTTCCTATATATAGGATTCTAAGGGGTCATAATATAATTAGAGCTGACATAACAATAATAATGTAAGGGAACAATAATAACAATAGTGGGATTCTATGGGGCACAATAGTAACAATATGGGCACTACGTGGGTACATCAATATAATAGGGGGTTGTACTAATAATAATAAGGGGTTACACTAGTAGTATAGGGGCCTAACAGAATTCGAGGACTGCAAATAGTTGAAAAATAACATACTATATTTTCTCTGCAGAATCTCTTGTAGGAAATCCTTTCTTCTTCATCAAACAACTGTTCATCCTCATCTTCATCAGTCTCTGCAATTTTACTTGGTCGTGTATCATCCTCTTTTGAGTATTCACTCTGGCACTCGTCAAATAAATATTTCTTAGTTTGAACTTGTTTTGGTTCATCGACCTCTGTAGCTTCATATACAGAATTAGTATCCCCATCACTACTTTCATCTGAATGAGAGGATAAGGAATGAGGAATATCAAGACAAATATTAAGAGGGGAGCCACTAGACTTGGTAGGAGACTCGTCTGGAATTTTTGGTACCTCATCAGAATTTTCTTTCCTCAATTCATTTTCAAACCTAGCCATGACCACTTAGGTTAATTAATGTCTTGTTTCTACTCTGTAATGTAAGCAACTTTCTTGGTTATTTTGCACAATGATCCACCAAGTCAATGGTGATTTTGGGACCAAAGCTCCCGCCACTTCAAATTAATTTAAGCAGAATCTACGGTGGTTGTACAGTCCCGCCTAGAGGCTATGATGGTTGTTCTTTCAAAAGATACAGTCACGACCGTTTGTTGGTAGAATTCTTAAATTGCAACAAAATTTACTTTGACATAATTTTGTGCAGAAGACTCGTACATGCATTGATAAATGTTAAAGTCAAATTTTCAATTTTGATGGACATAAGTCAACTCGAATGGTTTCATTTAGTTATAACCATTGTATATTTAAAGGTTTTTTTTATAGGTGTAATTGGTTTTGAATTTGGAATTTGGTAGGAATGAAATCCACAATTTAAGTGTTTCACAATTTTTTAGAGTGTTGGATTTATATATGTAGATAAAAATGATTTTAAATAATAAAGATTAATATTTGACGAAAATAAATTGGTCAAATTTTAAGTTGTGAACTCCACAATCTAAGTGCTGCATGGGTTGCTCCATGGTTTTTAAGGGTGTTGAAATCATATAAACAGTCAAAAATAGTTTTAAATGATAAAGATCAAGATTTAACCAATTTTTTTTTGCCATATTGTCTAACTCTGTTTTCATCATATTGATTTGATCTTATGCCATAAGTTCATCTTTGTTACATTGAAATGCCATTAGTCTTGATTATGCTTGATATCGATTTGATCATATGCCATAAGTTCATCTTTGTTATCGTGAAATGCCATTAGTCTTGATTATGCTTGCAACTAACTTCTACAGGTCCAAATGCTATAAATTACATTATAAATCATATTGATATATCTGTTGGATTTTGTGTTCAAGAAGCATTGAAAATTGGTACGATGAAGAGCTCACACATGCATAAGCATATATGTTTTTTCCTCATCTATTATCCTACTTCCATCCTTTCTGTTGCGAAAGACTATAAGTGTCTTCTCTGTTGTAAGAAACATAGCTCGCATTGAAAATTGGTATGATGAAGAGTTTACACATGCATAAGCATTTATGTTTTGTCCTCATCTATTATTCTACTTCCATCCTTTTTGTTGTGAATGACTATAAGTTTCTTCTTTGTTGTAAAACATCCCTTTCTTTCCATGAGTGATTCACTCGCTCAATATCTAGTCTATATCCTCTCCCCACCCTCCAATCACTTATTCTTTTCTTGAAAACATTAGAATATTGATATGGATTATGAGCACCAACAAAGTGGCCAATGAGGAAGGATTTCACACAGAATTACTGAAGCGCAACAAGCGCTCATAATTTTATATTTTCGATATTTTTAGTCATGTTTTCATTGGGTTTCTTCTTTATGGTCGAACATATCATTTTCCCCTCCTTCAAATCAGGTGAGACTTAGTACTATAACAATTACTAAACTATGAAAATTTGCCAGACCTTTGCCAATCTTTATGCCACGGTTCTTATGTGTTCATTGGTGTGTATCACACATGAAATACACCCTGATTTTTGAGTTTTTAGCTCAAGTTTTCAACATCACATGCTAGTTCAATGATTCACTATGATTGTCACTTTGATAGGTTTGTATTTGGTAGCTCTCATGTTTCATGAAACGAACTTGAATTAATAAAGAATCTTCATAATCAAGTTAGAAAACCTCATTGTGAGGCTCAGCTTGAGTAACAAGAGTCGCAACTCAAACTAACCATAATGCACTTTTTCTACTTTAAACTTATTGTGAATGGGTTTATATCTTAATTCTTTGCAATCCTATGTCTTAGCAATAGTTCTATAACATCAAAAAAGTGGGCCTAAGCATGCCTTTTAATCGGTGTTGCAGTTTTTGGGAGCTTCAATGGGTTCCTCAGATCATATATTATATCCAAATGGTGTTGAAGGTCTAAGAATGGAAGTTCCACCCAATACTTGTGTTGTTGTAGAGTATCTTGCTGGAGGAATAATGAAGTTCTACCATATAAAGAAATGTAGAAGAAAAATTGATTTTTTTGTTGTAATCCATTTAGCTTTGGACCTCTCATGAGGGAGAGTTTCTGTCAAAACCTTGAAGCAAATTGACAAATTAGAACTATTATTATAACTAACTTTTTCATTATCCTATTTGTGTGTCCTCTGGTAATTGAAGATTTAATTTTAAATAGCTATGTATTTTGATCTATTAAGGCTTGCATGCTACAATTTGGATAGTTTTTCATGTCGTTGAATTGGTTTAATTTTTATTTTCATTTGTCTCATCATCTTAGAATTATTTTATTGGCACCCAGTTTCTCAAGAATGGCAACAACAACTCTCTGATTTTGTGAGGCACCTCAAGGAAGGTCTATTGAAGGTGAGGCTTTGCTCAGTATTCAACCAAATTTATTTCCATATCTATATTTAGTAATTCTATAGCTAGACAAATGTTGTGAATGGGGTAGATAAGGATTGATTTTTGATTTGTTGCCACCTTTACTACATGAACTTTAAATGTTGTGGATGGGGTAGATAAGGATTGATTTATGATTTGTTGCCACCTCTACTACATGAACATACTTTGCAGCCACGCTTGGAATATTTCAATGGATCTATGCTAGTCTCCCTTCCACTAGAAAATGAGTTGCAACACATGTTTCTCAGCAAGCCTTCATAGGGCAAGGGCGTTTCTATCTATTTTGCAGGATGCCTTTTTTGGATTGCTCCCAAGATTTGTTTCAATTTATTTTGTTTTATATAATTTGTTTCATAAAAGTTCTGAGTGTTTGATTCAAGAAAACATAATTGTGCTTCAGGTAGGGAAATTAGCTTAACCATCAAGCATATAGAATCATTATTGAATTCCCTTAACTTCGAAGTCAACCCATGCAGTCCTCAACCACCCGCTCCCTGCTCTTCCTGCTTAAGGCAGGGACTAGTTGTCGTGCAACCCTCCTTGTTGTTCTTGAATTAAGTGTGAGATGATAATAAGATTTGAGGGTAAAAGCCACTCACTCCATTATTAATATGGTTAAGAAGACCTATGTGATTTGTGATTTTTTTTTTAATTTTTTAATTTATGATATTTTTTAGTTAAATATCATTATAATATAAATTATATTTAATATTTATGTTTAAATTTTATTTTTATGATAGTTTTAATTTAAATTCACTAAAACATAAGTAATATATATAATATATATATATAATATATAATATATATATATATATATATATATATATTTATATATTTTTTATATTGGAAAATAGTACAAGTAAAATTAATGAAAATGCTTAACTAATGGATCATCTTTTAGTTTTCCATGAACCCTCTAGCACAAATCTCTTATATTCAAACAATGTATTATCTCGATCCATTTTACTATTCAATTTACTAAATAATTAAGAAAACTATTCACGTGCATTTAAATTCAACATGAGCACTTGAAATATGGTTGAGTGTCATCATATTTAAATTCTTTATTTTTAATTATATTAGTGAATGGATTGTTGTTTTCCACAGTGTGTAGCCATGTTGAACTAGGGTTTCTTCCGATGTTTAATCATAAGATACCATGGGATTTCATCATAATAGCATTAATGACACTGTTAAATTTCTATTCACATGCAACACATGAAATACATGATTAATTAAAAAAAAAATCATATAAGATTATATATTAAGATTATTATATATAATAATATGATATATAACCAAGATTAAGATTATATTAAAGTAAAATTAAATATAACATATAATATAATTTAATTTTATATTATATAAATTGTTAATTTAATACAATACAATATAGCTATATGTTATATTATGTTTATATTTAATTTTATGTTTTTTGTTTAATTGGGTTCCAGTACAAGAACAAAAAATAGCGTTAAGCCAAATTTTTTTGGCTTCCCCACGTTGATATGCATATGAATATGAGTGCACCAAGGTTTCACTCACATTTTGGACTTGGGCACCAGGGTTTCACTCACCTCTCAGAGTTCAACACGAGGGCATGAGGGAACCAGTGTTTCACTCGCCTTTTGGAGTTGGGAACGAGGGCACCGAGGTTTAACTCGCCTCTTGGAGTTTGAAATGAGGGTACGAGGGAACCATGGTTCCACTCAACTTTCAGATTTTGGCACCAAGGCACCATGGGTTCACTAGCCTCTCAGAGTTCGACAAGGATACGAGAACACTAGGGTTTCAGTCATCTTTTGGACTTAGGCACTAGCACACAAAGGTTTCACTTGCCTTTTGAATTTTCACACAACTTCACTCGCCTTTCGTAGCTCTACGCGACATTCACACTCATGGCTAGACAATCCTTAAGTTCTATGGTAACAACACTAGATATCTCTACATTTTTTATTGGAATTTTTTCTTGGATGAATTCAATTTTCTATAAATGTCTTCCTATAATTAGTTCTTCTTTCTTATAAAGAAAGATCTCTTTCTGGACCTCAACCTTGGCATTCGCCATTGACTTTCCATTTTTCTTTCCCTTTCCCATAACGTAACAACTTAAGACTAGCCTGCATGGAGCGTCATTACAAAGAAACTTTTATTCAAATCTTGTGCTAAGAAACCAACTAGAACACCTATATAGTAGAAGGGAGAGGTCTTAGGTTTTAATATTATCGATGTACTGTAGATCAATGGGTGTGAATATATGATACATTAGGGTTTCTTCGAACAATAACACCTCGCCATTGCCCACAACCTAAGAAAAAATCAAAGTCCATAATCGAGGATGAGTGTGATAAAAAAAGTCATGTAGTTAGTCCTTCTTTCAACGTCACAATTTTATTACTACACCCTCGGATTATGGTTTTAAAAATTGATACCCTCGGATTATGGTTTTAAAAATTGATACCCTTGACTATTATTTACAAAGCTACACTCAACAACAAGTTCAAAAAAAATGGCATTACTGCAAATTCAAAATAAACGTACCCATTCAATGTTACCATAGATCGGCTCACTATTTTATTGGACTATGGATATATATGTGACCAAAAATTGTCACTACCATGCAAAAACTCTTTTTCTCCTTACGCCACTATCCAAGACTACAAGCAAGGTGACGAGCCTTCTCTTATAAGTGTAGAAACACTTATGCATCTCCTTTGGTTGGAAAAGAGACTATATGAGATTATAAGCCTAACATGTCTTTGTTCTAGGTCTCCCTGATGCATAGAAACGAAATAAAATCCTTGGATCCTATTATTTGGTGATAAAGGATCGAAATGAGACTTTTGAAATGTATTTATGTTTAGAACAAGAGGAGAAATAGGATCCTTCTTTTCTAGCCTTCAATTTCACATAATTATTCTTAGACCTCATGCACAAATATAAAGAAGACCTTTATATATATGTTGTAAAATGTAGGGTATGAGTTTTGATCTTGAAAGTGAGACTATGCTTTAGAACTTTGGTACTTTTGTCTTATACACAAAATATCACTTCAAAAAATTTGATCTTGGAACTAATATATGCACAAATATATAAATTTTCTTGGTTCCTTTTCCAATGAGGAATTTATGCAGAGGACTATACCACAAAATTACAAAGCTTTGACAGAGGACTTCAATACTTTCTAGGGCTATAAATATATCACTTAATACCATAGAAAATTTAGATCTTTAACAAGGGTCTATAGTTATCATGGTTGACAAATAGATAAGACTTGAATGTCTTGCAAAGCTCTAACATATTTACTAATCTAGAGTGAATGGAATATACATATCAGTGATGTGAAGATGCTCAAATATTTCGAAGTTTTTGCAGACCTTGTGATGCCACTTTTGACCTTCACTCATATACCAATAGGCGCAACCTCCTTAGGGCTACCTGAAAATCCCTTCACCTTTAAAAAAAGTGTTCCTTATGCTCTAGCTATGCTACAGTAGGTCTGTGGCTTTAATATAGTGATTAACGGCTAGTGGAGGTGGTAAAAGTCTTCGATATGTTTTCGAGAAGGGTTAGACTTAAGAGGAATATTAAATTAACCCTTAGATCCTTTTTCATAGGGATTGAATTCCCTCCAACTGATCTCACTTTTGCACTATGTAATCTGATTTTGTCTATGTTATTAGTGCTAGAAAATGTGCCCAAAAATTTGTTCTCGTTGCTTCCAAAAATTCGGCTAACAAAGAAAATATAAAGTTATACCCATATTTTGTGTACATATACTTAACTGTAGTCACATCATAGAGGTCAATGGGTGGATTTCAAGCATTTGATCCGAATAATCATATTAGATAGAGTAGTTCTTTTTCTTACCCATGTGGTTTATGTAGGGTCAAACCACATAGGCATGCTGCTAGATAGTGCTATGAAAAAAAAAATATAATATCCAATATTATTTATTTATTTATTTTTCATGTTTTAACCACCTCATATTATAAATATATTTCCCCAACTCCACAATTCACATTTGGAATAACATATATATATTAAAGTGTTAATTTAAATAATATATAACAATATACCGATTAAATATTTATTTTATATAATTAAGATAAAACCAAAATTATTAATATCAAAGAACATGCATTTTTTATCCCACTTAAATCCTTAAAGTTGCATCTAGTCACTAAATTTATCGAAACAAAAAAATGAAGATATGTGCATTATCTTTCTCCTCTGGAAAAGTAAAAGTTATCTATTTATTTACTTAAGGTAAACTAATTTTTTTTTTTAATAAAATGGCTAGAGTTTATGGTTGTAGTTTGGTTCAATTTGCATAAGAAAAGTCAAAGTTGAAACTATGTAGGCCAAATGCAAGGGAACCTTAGTCAATTAATAGTTTGTTCGAACAATACTTTTAGTCATACATATCAATTTGTGTGGTGTCACTTTTATATATTTTATACAAATAAACAAAACAATGGTATTCTAACTTTAAAAGAAAAAAGTTCTAATCAATTTTCCTCAGTGATAGAGATGGGAAATAGTATTTTCCACTTGACCAAAAGGATAGACGTATGTATATATATATATATATATATATATTCTATTTGGTTCATGGACCCCAAAGATCGGTAATCATTGTGTCCATAAAATATTTGACTCAGGCAGATTCACTAGAAGGGGTGACTTCAACCATAGAGCCTAACCCCAAAAGTGTCAAGAGAATGGAACCCGAGAGTTCTCAATAGCAATGGTGCTTTAACAATGGGACGAAGACTTAACGTATTGAGCTAACCCTCGAGGCTTAAAACTAGAAGAATTAATTGCCAACATATGGAAAACAATTTCAATGACTAACAAAAATGGTTACGAAATATTTAGAGTTTTCTTACATTTTTAGTTAGATGTGAAGGATTTTGTTACTTTATCTTACATTAAAAATCACCACACCATGGCACTTACATAGAGAAGTCAAGGTTTATAGTTGATTACATGTACCAAGTGCTTTGAGTGGCGTTGATTTCAAGCTAGCTTATTCATGCCGATATAAATTTAAAGGGAATATTATGGAATCATCTAATGAAAATAAATAAATAAAAAGTAAAAAAACTATGGTGAGTTTCCAATGAATTAAATAATAGAGTGTTTAATAATAGAATAAAATTTTATTTAGAATTAGATTAAGATTTTTTTGTAGCGGCTACAACCACCGTCCAAAATTTTGCCTTAGCTTCATTTTGGAGCCTCCCTACCAACCATCCTTAATAGCATGTCTTGCACTATCAAGTACATAAGATTCATTAGTTTTTCAGTAGCTTTCCTGCCTGTGCATGTTTATTTTCTTCACTCCCCTCACAGGTTGCTACTCCGGACTTGGGCCAGTTGTTGGCTGAGAAGCTGTTTTAGAAAATGGCATAATGCTAGAGGGGAACTAGCCTTCCCTCCAAAAATTGTGCAAATATGACTGGAAGCTTACTAGGCCCAGAAATTGGGCAATGCAGTCAAATAGCCTCGCTCAGGAAAATTATGCAATTTAGCCCAAAACATCATCTTAGCGTAGAAATTGTGCAATTCTTGGTAGAAGACAGCTACTCCTCCCATAAATTGTGCAATACCTCTGGACAACCAACCCAGATCCTCCTAGAAATTGTGCAAAACTCCCTCTCAGTCAAGCAGGTTGCATGTACCTTCGGGTTGACCGGTTCCACCCGTGATCGAGAAAACTTGACTTGCATGCATGGGCTACTTTTTCTTGAAATAGAAAAAACAATATGAAAAAAGCATCCATAGATTTAGGGATCTATTTGTAGCAGTTGGAGGTTACATGCAAAGATTGTCTTAGAAGCTTTCCTCCAAGTTTTACTTTTCCTTTTTTTGTGGCAAGCGCTTCATGAATTTCAAACTTATTTATTTGATGCTTCAGAGCTAATTATTCACATTGATCTTGGAGCTCTGGCATCCCACAACACATGTAGGAGTCTTTGGCACATCCAGCTAAGCTATTTCTAGGTAAGTGCGCTTTACTTATCTTTTGCATAATTTCTGTTGCTTTTTGTGTTTTCGCTTCTGTGAGTGTTGTGTGCTTGATTTCTATGAACCCTTGTTGTCATTTGCATGCATGTTAGCATATACAAGCACCATTTCATTTTTCGTTAGCATCTCATTATTGTCACATACATGACACTAATTTGCACCAATGGTAACAAATGTTGAGCTGTGTTATATTCTTTCCACGACTAACCTACGTAGTGAACCAGGGGTTTGAGGGGGGCGGGTAGCCCCCCTCTACGGGGTCCGGGGCAGCGCCCCGGGAAAATTTTATTTGGACCCTATATTAGGTTGGGCAAACCTACCTATGGTTTTTTCGGTCCATGGTTTTGGACGCGATGGTTTTCGGTCCATGGTATTGGATGCTTCGGCATGTATAAATATGTATTGTTACTTGAAAAAAACAATGAAAATCACTGGTGTCTGGTTTTGGATCCAGGGGAATCTTGTGCGTTGTGTTTATTTTATGCCTCGCATTGTTTATTTTGTTTTAAAATTCGTATGCAGGTTATTTGTACAGGTTTAAACCTACATTTGTATCGGAGCTGTTTGGCTTCAAGGGACGCCTTTGTGCTGAGGGTTTCGCTCGGCTTGTGTAGACCTGTTCAGTGGAGATCGTTGGATCGATTATGTGTTGTTATCGGAATATGTCCACTCGGATGTTGCTATTCCCACTAGACTGTAGCTATCTAGAAACAAACAAGTAAAGTCTATTTTCATTTTCCTTATGAAATAGACAAGAGGGGTCCAAAAGGACACCTTATTTGTGTGTGGAGCATGATTGTCATAGGTCTTTGTTTCAGCCGAATTATACCCCAGGAAGTTTGTACACCCCTCCACGCGGGGGGGACTTGTCCCCCCCGCGGGGGTCCGGGGGGCCCGATCCCCCCTGGCTTGGGGGTCCGGGGGCCAGCGGTCCCCCGGAGGGGGCTCGGGGGTAGTGCCCCCGAAGCTAAAAACATATGTAAATTTTCCTTGTAAAAGTATAGTAGTTTCTAGTCAATCTGGGCCGTCCATTAGGCGGATGATCTGACGGTAGAACTTATGTTTAGTTTAGGGTTTTTTTGCCCGAGAAGGCAACCCCCTCTCTTTGTATTGGGGAATTGTGTTTGAGGCTGTGTAATAGATGTGTATTCTATGTGTGTGTGAGCGAGAAACAGAGAGGTGAGACTGTGAGAGAAGACAGAGGATATTACAATGGATTTGCTGTAGGTTGTGTCTCTTCATTTTGTTGGATAATAGAAAGGAAGGACTGGCTGTTCAGGGTGGACGTAGCCAACTGGTGAACCACGTTATCTGTGTCTCTCTTGTTTTGTGCATTTTCTGTGTTTATATTTCTGCAATATTTTATGTGTTCCATTGCTCTGTAATATTTAATATTCTAACACTTAGTCTTGCGCTTGATTTCCTCTCGTTCTTGATAGAGCTTCGCTGCTTCTTCTTCGTCTTCCTAGCTTCAAAGAGGACCTGTGGAATCACAACAACATACTACTGTCGAATAACAAAGATCTCTATTCATAAATAACACAGGACCAGATGTGTGTTAACCATAAAAATGCATATATAAACAAGTACACAAGAATATGGAGGAAAACTAGAATAGCTTTATTAAGATGAAAAGTAGCAAGAGGATTACAATCATATGTTCTTACCCAACATCATCCTCCAGCTAGAAAGCCCTTCTTCACCTCAAGAAAATCTTATATCACCCAACACTATGAAATTGCACCAGAAAACCAACAACACTTTTCTATAAGATACAAAATTCTGGCCTCTAGATCTCTGTGATGAGGGATCCATATATAGATGATTATAAGGAGGTGAGTCATCTTCTGGGATCTTGATTAGTGTCCTCTCTCTGATAGTTCCCGCTTTGACTTGCAGAATGACGATCTCTTACTCATCCCTGGTCGAAAACAGAGAGGCAAGTGTCAGAGGGGAAGCTTCTGGAAGATTCCATGATCTTCCACCTCACATTTTGTCCTTGCCATTTGTCCATTCCCGACCATCACACCCTACAGAGGAGAAATTCAGTATGCATCGCACCCTCTGCACTAGGCTTTCAGTATGGTCCAGTTTTGACCATTTATGAGTAGTTTTTAGTGGAGAACTTTTGGGAGATGATGTAATCAGCTACCTTGTTCCTTTAGGCAGTGAAGCAACACTTTTAGGGACTTAGGAGCCCTCAGTTTATGGACATTTATGATTGGGGTTGAAGTGCTGAAAAATGTCTATAACAGTTGCCCCCTAAAGCATGAGGTCGTTAATCTTTCTGATGTCGGGTGAAATGCTTTACTATGAGGATCCGAAGTTTTTCCGAGCTGGGAGGCGACATATAATAAGATACAATACAATACATCATTTTGAAAACATTTTTCATGATCTAGCTAAGGCGGGCATTCCCATGCTTAGCTTTATAAATTCATTTTCATGTACATAGGATAGACAATTGTCTGTGTGACAGACTAATGATATGGACACATCATCCTTTGATTTGGATGATCATATGTTCGGCAATGATGTACACTTGATGTCTTTATATTCCTGAATATATCGCAGCCTGGATGGATGAAACTAGATCCGGGGTATTCAAAACTCATTCAATCTTCACTCAGAGTACAAGTCGAACCATGTGAAAAATGTTCTGGAGTCGAACATGGAAAGACATCGCCTGATTACCAGCCAATGTTGTAAGTTGTTAACATGCATGAGAGGAATCACCAATAATGACAATGACCCTCAAGGTACTACAGTACAATCCACACAGTGTGAAAAAGGACTTGGTGTCAAACACCATGTAAAATCTCTCAGTCGAAGGCCATTGATGTAAACCTGTCACCGAAAGTGAGAAACTTGCCATTGAGGCATGCAAGCTTCTAAGTACTGAAAGGGTTGTTCCTAAGTCAACTTCTTAAATAATGAGCTGATGTCGACAAGAAGCGACCCATCGCAGGAGGGCCTTAATGAATCCCACATCAATGACACAGAACGAAGCAAATGACTTTGGAGGTGAAAACAATTTGATGATACAGGGTTCAGGGTGGAAGTCATGAAGGAATGAAGCATGAATGTATTGCAATGGGTGAGACAGAGGTGAATTGTTTGAATGACTTCTCTTGAACATATCGACGACACTGACAATGGATTGGTAGCGTTAACCCCAAAGATGGATGGTGTGATGGATCAATGGTGATGACCAGTGAACTGAAAAACCCAACCTGGCATGGATGCGGAAGGAAAGTGTCATGTTCAAGAGCGACTTGCTACTAATAATGTTTCTTCAAGTTTTCTTCCCAATTTTCCGCAGTCATTGCTGACCAGTACCTCTTTATTTTTGTCAAGCTTGAGGAGGATAACATATGCTTATTCTATAATCCGCCCTTCGGGCGAACCTGTTGCTATATTTTAGTGAGCCTAGCGACAGTGAAACTCATTCTCGTCCATTTGGACGAGTTTTTCGCTATTAGGTTTTAACGCGTTTAACGACAAAGATAACTCGGTCCCTTTCAATTTTAGAGAGTCTGAAAGAAACGGAAAGGAGACTCCAACTTTTATTTTTCGCCATTTAATCCCTTAAGTCCAAAAAAGCGTAAAATAATACAAAAAGCATGAATTTTCGATAGTTTTAACGAGCCGAACTAGACAAGCACTCGATTTTTTTGTGTAATAATCCCTCGGGTCCAAAAATATTAAAATCTAGTGGAGGGATAGCACTTTCAATGACTTTAGCGAACCGGAGTGGCCAATCGCTCGGCAATCTTTTCATATTTTATGAGTTAGGTGAAAAGAGCTAAAGAAAACTTGTTTTCGAGGAACGAGTGATGGTTTCGGGTAGTAGCTGATTCCAGGTAGGATTTGGAATTTTCCAATCACAGCAGTGTCATAAGGATGGCTAATAGAATCACTCTTCGCAGATGTTCCTCGAAGGGGTAAACAATCATATGGGGATGAATGATCAGCTAAAAGCACAGTGGAGGTGATGGCGAGAACACGACCAAGGCTCAAAAGCTGGCGATAAGGCATTCACAATGGTTATTTACTGGTTCATTTTTTAATGAGCTTAAATGCTGGGGGAAACATTTTCTCATGACTTATGTTTATTCTTTAATGAGCTTGAACTATGCACTAAAATTGCTCGTGGAGGGTTTATTTTTAACGAGGTTGAACCCTGCAGTAACATTGCTCGCCAGTCGTATGATAAGAATGTCTCATTCAAGATGCCATTTTTTATGGGGCTTGTACCTTTTGAAGCTTTGCCCCGTATCCTTTCTTTATGCAAGCTAGGAAACGACTAGTCTTATGGGTTTAAAGGGTTAGAGGTCCTACAAATTAAAAAAAAAAATAGCCTCTCTTCACTTGCATGTGGAAAGGTTTGCATGCCCCCAGGTATAGCAAAAAATTTCTAGGTTACCAAGAAAGTTCCATCCACGTAGCAGATAAAATGCTTCCTTGGTGATGTCTATCGAAACAGACAAATGTGAGTGGCGCAAACGCATTCCACTCACATAACTTTAACGAAGGTATCTTGTTCCAGCCTGATCCCATTTTCTTGTAAGGACGGGTTCGTCAGACTAGTCATATATCCTCCACGGAAACCTACTCTATACCGAAGGTTTTCCTGCCGAAATAGACCAGGGTGCATGCCCCCTGGGTTTCAGTCACATCCTCTTGAATTACTCGCGCTCATTAGGTGGACGGACTGGGGATCAATGAGACATTCCTTGCGTGAAAAGACCATTTAGGGATGACATTTGACTATTTGCGATGTGTGAACCTGGGAATGACATTTGGTCTACGAGCTTGACCATCCTGCCTTCGTGCAGAAAACACATTACTCTAAAGAGTGAGGAGACGATGGCTCCCATGCAAGAAATGTAGTCATGTCCAAGGAGTAGATTATAATCTAATGGTCCTTGAACTACCATTACGTTCATGTGAACAGTTTTCCTTCTCAAAGTAATGGGCACATTTGGAAGGATCCCTAAAGGTCGACGGGTTCTTTTGTCGAAGCCTATCATATTTCTCATTTTAGGCAAAAGTGATGGCAAACCAAGTGCTTTCCAAGAAGTTGAGGAAAGGATACTCACAAAAGCCCCTTCATCAATGATGGTACCAACCATGACCATTCTGTAAGCTTGTACAATGAT
>APFE031079913.1:2249-84653 GCA_000404065.3 Pinus taeda | reverse complement strand
AAGGAGCGAGATAGCCACACATGATACAATTAACAGTCTACTGAAGGGATGGAATGATGGAAATCAGGGATGAAAGGCAAAGGAGAATCATTTCATCATGTTGAAAAAGAGGAGAAATGGATGAATGGTGATCTAGGAGCAGTTAAGAATTCCTAAATTCTCATTCATATGTGAAAGAAACAGCGTAAACAAGATCATTTAAGTATATGTGCTCATAACTATTTCTGATGAAAACATAGAAAAATGCAGAAATTGAACTTAAGGTGTAGTGAAACAAATCTTAAGCTATTCTTTTTTCCTACAATTTAGAAGGCGGAACGGTGGTAAAAACATGAAAATTAACAGAGAAGAGAAACACTTATTGAATCATGTAGAAGCACAGGAATTCCGTAATCACTCCTTTGCCAATTGAACACATCAAGTAGTTTCGAAATCCACGCTTTCAGCAATCTTTGATTATAGAAAATATGACAGTTACAGTGTGGGTCTCTGCTTGGAGAAAATGCTGGGAAGCGAACTAAGCAGTGTCTTAGACTTACTGACTAACCAACCTACCAACCAACCAACCCCTCACTACATTGTTCAGGGTGGTATTTATAAGCAAAATATTGGAAAGACATTCATTACAATTGACCTAAACAGGTATGCTAGAAAAGCTCTTCAAAAATCTAAGTGTTGCTGGAATTAAATGCAGGTAAGTCCTTTTGGCTGCGCTAGAGCAGCTGAATCAGAAAAGACTACAATGTGGCCCTTGGAGGCTTGATGCGGTGCTGCTAAGATGATTGTGCTTTTGGATCTGTAGTTCTGCTCTGGTGCGAGTTAAATGTGTAATGATTATGATTTGAGGGCTTTGAGTGGCTTTGCCCTCTTTCTTTGACTCTGCTGGAAGGTATTAAATGTTCTCCTGCTTCGAGCCGCTGCTTAAGATTTTCACTGATACTCTTTGCCGCTACATTGATGGCTTCCGCCGCCTACTGATACTCTTTGACACGCTTGCTACCTGATGATTTGATCTGATACACTTTAAACTCTGTCATTGGTCCTCTGCTGTCTTTAAACCGGATCAATTTGGCACGATTGGGCGATTTTCGGGCTTTTTCGGCGCACAACGGGCCAAGGAATCAAAAGATTCCCCAAAGATTCCCTGAAACGGCCTATTTCCCGTAGGCGCTAATCGCGCATTGAAAACTGCCTCTGTTTCTTGTTCTGGAGCTCCGAAGTGAGATTTCTCTTCCTACGCGAATTTTCGGCTTTCTGGCTGCTGACGTCAGCAGTACGGCGGATGACGTCAGCTTGCGGTGGGTCTCGGGTATAGAAGTGACATGGTGGGGTGTTGATACTGAAGGCGATGCGATGAACTTCTCCGATGCGATCGCAATATCGCATCGGTGGGGAACGGGAAGGTGTTTTAGTTGGACATTTGGCGCTTGCGACCGCCGATCGCCGATATCGCGATATCGCATCGGGTGGCGACGAATGGGTCATAAATTGCATGGAGAGGATATTGCGATCTTGCGATGCGATCTGGCTTTCTATCTGAGCGAGAGCATAGGCGGGGCATACACGTGCTACCGTAACTTCTTTCTATTCCTACGATCATGCCTTTACTCAATATTCTTCCCTTTATGAACCAAGTCCCTAACTGGACTTCACCTTTCATGACCTCGAAATTCACAGACCATTGGAGGGTCCCTTGGCGTCCGCTCTTCTCTCCCGGCAAATGGCTGCGGAGTGTTAAGGAAGTCGGCAAGGGGTTTGTTGCGGTCGGAAGGAGTAAGTAAGTGGGTCTGAAAGGCATTTGAGGCTTCAGAAGTAGTTCGATAACCTGAAAAGGGATTTTATACTCTGGAAGGAGTCCATTGTATTTCGAAGATGGTTTGAAGGGGCGGCATGAGGGTTCTCGCTAAGTTTCAGGTAAACTGAGCAATTCCCGGGGGTACTTATGGTTATTTTTCAACCAGGGGGAGGGATATTTACATAGGGGATGATTTACATAATTTTAGTAGGGGGATGGGAAAATATAGGGAGCTAAATAATAATGTCAGTGGTTAATATGGAGATGGTAAGAAAGCGCTAAGTTAGGGAGAACTTAGGTTGTTACAAGGGGATAGAACCTTTTCTCAGAGAGAGTATGGAACGACTTTGAGTAAAGCAGATCTTCACCCAAGCAAATGCTATGAAAATGATGGAACTTAAGAGGTATCAAGCAGATCTTGACCTCTTTTGGGGAAGTTAGTTAATGATTGGGGGGAAAATGGAGAAAGGGAGTTAGGTATACCTATTTTTGAGTTTCTCGCATGGAACTGCTTGCTGATTGTGTCCTGAGTAAAGATGATACCTGGAAATCTGGACCTAATCAGCAATTAAGATTCAACAACCTGAAAACTACCTACCCAGCCTACTTACCTAACATTTTTTCTTCTTTTGATTTGGGTGCACTTAGACTTGCAGACCCATCATTCCATTTTTTCCTTTCATGCTTTTCTATCTATAGACTACCCTTATTTCATCCGAGGGCGCAGATTAAGCAGTTGAGCTCCTTTGATTCTCTACCTATCTAAGAATCTGCCAAGATTAAGCTGTTTGGACAGATTTACATTCTCTATATTCTAAAACAGGAAATTTAAACCTAGGGAGACCAAGATTAAGCTGTTTGGACCTCCCTTTAACTGAAAATTGGCGATACCGGAATAACTTCTCAAAATTTGGAAGGCAATTAAATGAACTCTGAGTAGCCTTCTTCGCTTGGAGACTGTTAAGCAAATATGGAGCATTGCAGCATGCAAAGTATGACATATTTGGCCTGTAAAAATGTCAATCATGAAATATGAGTAACCTGCTGCAGCAGGAGGCTAACAGTATCTACAGGTAATTTGGAGAATCGACACCTCTAAAGACCTTGTGTCCTTTAGGATAGTAAAACGGCCAATAGACATTGAGAATAAAGACCGTTACTTGGTTACATGTATAGTTGGCCTCGAAGAATTTTCATTATACTCACTTGTTGTATAGGGTGTGATCTAAAAACAGATTTTGATTTAATACTATATATATATATATATTATTTATATTTTAAATTAATTATGTATATTATAACCTACATATTTAAAAAATATATAACATTTTATATATAACATTAAAATTAAAATATTAACTAAAATATATTAAAATGTGAGCATCCTAGAGGGCATATCAAGTGAAGTCTTTACTAAACACTGGATTATATTCGCCCATGGCTTTTTTTTTTTCTCACCTCTTGTTTACACATATATGGGTCTAGACAACTACAAGAACTATCTATGTTGCTTTCCCGTAAAATAAGTGTCTACCAGTGAGTTCCGTGGCCAACTAGTGAAAAGATGGAACTAGCACGGTTGAAGTAACACCTCTAACTACCTCAGATGGTTTCTATTGTCATGGGATT
This sequence comes from Pinus taeda, assembly GCA_000404065.3. Lineage (NCBI taxonomy): Eukaryota > Viridiplantae > Streptophyta > Pinopsida > Pinales > Pinaceae > Pinus > Pinus taeda. The sequence continues at coordinate 81,229 of APFE031079913.1, read as the reverse complement.
GGTTGGGATGGTCAGATGGAGAATTATTTCAACCCTACCAGAGTCCATTAAGGTTGAGATAAAATTAATTTGCTTCAAGTTGGAGAGTTGGCTTACTTATTATTTTATTATTATTATTATTATTAATTTTTTTTCATTCACAGCAAAAATAAATAATTTCTTTTATATAGAAAAACGAGAGTACAAATTACATAATTCTTTTCCAGTCGTGATTCATCTTTGAGACCAACTATCTGTGCCCCATGTTCCACAAGAAATTGCATATCATCCAAAATTCTGAGAGTTTAGACAAGTTTAAACTAAAAGTATTGTCATATTCTCCTAGACCATTGAAACAAAAATAAATCTATCTGTAGGCAATATTTCTAAGATTCATTAGAATTTAAAGAAAATTAATACTGCCTACATTTGTCCTAGAATCCCGATAAAAAGCAACATAGTGGATGACACCTTGTTCTTTATTGACTCTTTTTTTTGATAGCATTTTTTCTATTTGGTTTTGCTCCCTGTAGATGTGCCTAAAGGAGATATGTTGGAAGGATCGCTCCAATGTATGAATGTGGTTCATCCATTTTTTTAGTAGATGAGGATGAAACTATGAATGCCCTTTCACCCAGTCGATAATGCCTTTGGAGTCCCCGAAAACCTATAAATCATTGATATCGATCCAATTTGCACAAATGAGGAGGCCCCATAGGGAAATGATTTCTAGCATATTGCTGGTACCCCTACCACGCTCCCACTAGAAGTGAAAGTAGTAGTTGGGCTTGATGATTTTGTGGGCACCACAACCACATTTGTTGTTTGTGCAAGCGCCATAAAAAAGCCCAACTGGAAATTTATTCCACACATTTCAGGTTTTGATCCTTCTCAAATTTTGTACCTTTTTTTGGGCCCAGTTTCTAAGTAGTGAACCACAATCCCCAACACAATTTTCCTCACATCCACCCCTATTTGTTCAAAGATCCTTCTTTTCCTGCATCATCGTATGCCCTAAATTATGAAGAAGGGTAATGTGAAAAATTACTTTTGAGTGTGTTGGAAACACTAAGAGGGGGGTGAATCAACATTTCCTTTTCAATTGTTACTTTTACAAGTTAGATCACTTATATTTAGAACACAAAATGAACAAAAATAAGAATAAATTCTCTTATTAATTTCTTCAATAAATCAAGTACAATATATGTAGGGATCCAACCCTAGATGAAGACATCGATCATCAATCTTGCAGGCTCCAACCTATATTTTCCAAGCACCAAATTGGACTTCCAAGGCTTCAAACTTGTCGATTCTGAGGCATCAACCCTTATCTTCACTTTGTCAAGATGTATTTGGTTATACTTCACGACTCCCAATGTCTTCTTCAACGAGCCCTGTCAATCTTCAGATATCCCTTCACTTAGTCTCCAAGTCAAATCATTAATGACAACCTAGTCTTCTCAGAAGGTGTCATCATAACTCTTGATGGTACCCAAACAAAAAAAATTTAAGGTTACCTCATGATGACTTTCAATAATGCATCATGGTCTTCAAGATTAACTCCAAGGTCAATCAAGGCTACTCAACAAGAAGGCTCCAATCTGAGATCTTATTCAAGATCACTCCACAAAGGCTTCAAACAAGGTCTCCACAAATTATTCAAAAGTGTCTTCAATAGGTTGAACTTTCTATTCTCCACTGCCCAAAAGTCCTCAAGTTCTCAACAAGAGAAGCAGAATTTCTCAACAAGAGAAGATGTTGTTGTTCACTAATGCTATTGTTCAAGAGGAGATTCTACCATCTAACAATGCCACTATCCAAGACCTCTTCACAAGCCTTAGTCACAGTCTGAGGAAGTGAAACTCCCCCACATAGATATTTGAGAGATAGTGTGAGTTAATTATCCGAGCCTCAATCATTGGCAAGTGAAGGCACAATCCATAGCAAAAAATCCAAGTTAGTTAGTCACTGTCATCAAGGCACAATTAAGATCCGAATCACTATTTGATGTTGAAGCTATCACAACTTGCAACTATTGCACTCCGAAATACTAGATCTGAGCTTAACTTAATGATTCGAATGATCACAGTCAAGGTACTACAGTCTTGTTGCACACAGAGCTAAAGATTACAGTCTTGTTTCACTTCCAAACTAGAATATATCTCAGTCCAAGGAGAAGGTTCTTATTCCAAGTAAAAGAGGTTTCATCGAGCCATCAAACAAATGTTGCTGCACTTATTATCATTACTGCTGCACAGATCCAAAGATCACAATCATAAGACGTAAAGAGAGGTAATAATCAAGGTAATTAAGGCACAGTCTCAGAAAACTGTTGTACTCCTAGATCCTAGCTTAGTCCTGTCCAAATCTGTGCATAAACCGAGATTAGTTTATGTGTTGGCTGAATGGAGGTGTGTTTCGTAGATTTCAGATCCAAAACAAAGATTAATATGACTCCTTTCCTTTCTTCTTGACCTTTCTTACTCCTGTAATTTCTTTTGAAGAATGATCGCTGAACAACTCACTTGAAATGAGGATGAAATTGTATATTTATAGTGTTTTTCACTAGTCAAAGTGAAGGAGAACATCACTAGAGGTAGGCCGACACGTGTCTTTGAGCATAGGTCGACTCATTCCTAGGAATAATTTCCTTAACTTAAGAATTAAGTATCTCACAAACTATTGGGAGTTTTGAGGCAATTAAGGGTTCATTGGAAAGGAAAAAATATATTCTATAAGATGGCATAAGGATCATTTTGGAAGGATTCCTCCAAGGTGTCCAAAATAATTTTATTTGTGATTGTCCTTAAATTGTTTATGTGTATAAGGTGATTGGGACAACAAGGTCATTAGGGCTTCTTTATTTTTATGAATCCAAGCTCTTCATCATAGTGTGTCATCATGTATGTAATCAATATCATCCATGTCATCTTCATAGTGTAACATCATGTATCCAATAATAGTGCAGTGATATCTCATCCATATGTCATAGTGCAGCATCCATCAATTTGCCATCAAGTGATTTCCAAGTCCTTCATGTCATGTCTCTAATGATTGTCCATGTCATCAAATGTAATGTGTTGTCATTGCTCTTCAATAGAGCTAGTTAGGGAAAGGGATTGTATATAAGGATCATGGCTCCATACATTGTCATTAGGATTAGGCATCCTTATCAATCAAGAAGAGCTTGCCATCATGAGCAAGGATATCATCATGGTTTTAGGGCTTTATCATCAAGAGAAAGGATATCATAATATGCATGAGGTTATGGCATCTTCATGGTTAGCTCAAGGACATCTAGGGCACTATGATTAAAGGGAATCTAGGGCAACATCATAGCTCACAAGAATTTTTCATCACGAACAATGCCATATTAACATCAATGATAACCTTTATTAACAGAGTGTCAAACTAGTGCCTAAAGCATGCCTCCATAGAGTTGGGAATCCAAACAACTGCAATATGTAAGGTGTGTAGAAATTTGGTTAAAAGATCAATAGCAATTGTGAAACTCAGGAAAATGTGTTCAACATCCTCAATGTTTTGCATGCAAAGAGGGAAAATGATTGGACTGATAAAACCTCTGTGAGCAAGATTCATCCAGGTGAGGATTTTGTTGTGTAAGGAAAACCAACCAAAACATTTGAGTTTCTATGGAAACTCCCAAGACCAAGATTTTTGAAACCAATTGTGTTGTTTGGCAGAAGGAAGTGCATTAGAGATATCTTTGTATAGCTCTCTAACAACAATCTGACCCTTATGTGTTTGTCCAACCCAAGTCATCCTTTCATTCTAATATGAAATGGAAATCCCTGCAACATTAACCTAAGAAATATATTGTTCCCATTCTGTGGCCAGAATGCCATTTAGTCCAATGTCTTCTTCCCTAAGCCATGTTTGAAAAATATTGGGAATATCGCGAAAAGTATCGATCTGAGAGGAGAAAATACCTCTGTCATGGATATGCTGGAGAAGTGGGACAGGAAGTGTGTGGTTCCGCTGTATGCCCCAGATGGCATCCAATACAAATTCAACTTGAATGCCTTGTCGAACCTCCCAACAGAGGCCCCCAAACAACCGATGTTTGTTCTTCATCATGCTATGCCAAATGAAGGATGAATTATGTTTATATCTTGTGCCATCTTTGATCCAAACATCAAAGTCCTTATATTCCAAGTATTTGCCTCTAATGATTTGAGGCCGGATGCCCAAACTAGACAACCCTCTCCAAATACTCTTGTAGATTAGTGCCCTATTGAAAGTGAGTGTATCCATGATCCCCCAAACCCCCCTCATTGACAACTTTGACTATGAGTGGCAAGCGCACTAGATGATTTTTCCTTGCAAGATTTGTGCTAGAACACAAAAATATAGCCAGAATGGCATGGCATCCATATCATGAATGATTTCGACCAAAATACAAAATAAATGCATCCAATAGATCCACATAGACTGCAGAACCAACCTTATCAAAATCAGTCTTCCACAGATGGAAAGCCACCTGTACAACTAGTTCATCAGTTTATGTTCAAATTTCTTTATAATCCAACCCTAATCTAAGTTCATGTAATTATTAGGCTTTAATTTGAAACCTAAATGAATGAATCCCAAATCTAGAGACAATGCAGGGATACCAAATATGTCACAAACCTGCAAAATCACAAAATCCTCCAGATGCGCAATGATCAATTTTGATTTCCTCTTGTTCATAACAAGACCTGAAGCAAATCCAAAGGACATAAGTATGGAATGTAAATTAGTCCACTCGAGGATAGATAACTCACCACCAAAAAGGAGACCATTGACAAACATCAAGTGAGAGACATAAGAATGTTGTATCATTTTGATACCTTTAATCATTCCACGATCTCTAAAACCTTAAATCTTTCTACTTAAGCCATCCATGATGAGCATAAAAATCAAAGGTGAAAAAGCACATCCTTGTCGCAAGCCTATGGAAGCCTTGAAAAAGAGGTCAGAATCCCATTGATAATGACCACAAAATTGGTAGATGTCACATATGCCATAATCCAATTGATGTTTAGTAGAGAGACTGATTTTATGAAGAATCAGTCTAAGGAATTCCTAGTCCACACTATCGAAAGCTTTGTTCAGATCAATCTTCATGAGACAAGATTTAAGTTTATTGACCTTGATGGAATGTAGACATTCATGTGCAATGGCCACAACGTCTTGAATCTTCCTTCCCTATAAAACCTGAATGGTTTTGGAAAAATGTGATATGTCAAGTAGATTTTAAGTTTGCAAGATATAAGCTTATAAATCATATTGTAGACAAAATTTCAAAGGGAGATGGGATGGTAGTCCATAAAAAAATGTTGGAGACTTATTTTTAGGAATTAATGCAGCAAAATTTACATTAATAGCACCATATATGTGTCCCTTGACCCTGGAGTCTTTAGCCACCGCTGTTGGTATGAGCGGTTCATTAAATTAGAAAAACCAAACTAAATAATTGATTTGGAAACTAAAAGAATGACACAAGTAAACACAAGATTTTACATGGTAAAACCTTGACAATGTGTCAAGGAAACATCCACGGGGCAAGGGATTAGATTCTTTATTAAATCAACAATGATTCTCGGTGATTACAATAGTTCAGGCATTCATCAGTTTTATAAGAGCCTCCTCCGTTACATAAATGCAGTTTCGGTATAAAACTAACTTGGCAGTAACTAATACATTTTCTTTACACATATTTACGTAATTCATTGTCAAATTTCAAAAAACTCGACCTTGACAACAATTTTCGTAATCCCTTGCCCATGCCCATTCATCATCTCTTCTGCAAGCCAAGAGAAGCTAAACACCATTGCAACTTCTCTACTGTAACTGGCTTCTCCCGTGTATGGACCTTCTTGAGAGCTACTTTTCCGCCATCGATCACATGTCTTAGAAAATGATACCTTACAACAATGTGCTTGGTCTTGCTGTGATAAGCTGGATTCATATCCAAGTGAATAGCACTCTGACTATCACAGAGTACATTCACTCTTTCCTGCGTCCTTCCAATCTCATCAAGTAGACCCTTTAACCAGATTGTTTCTTTACTGGCATTTGAAGCAACTATATATTCTGCTTTGGTAGTGGATAATGCAACTGTTTCTTGAAGTTTTGACATCCAACTAATTGCTCCACCTACAAGAGTAAAAACATAACCTGTAGTAGATCTCCTTTTCTGCAAATCACCTGCATAATCAACATCCACATATCCGTAGAATGATCCATCACTACCATTAAAGATGATGCAATGATCACTTGTGCCTCTTAAATATCGAAGCACCATTTCATGGCTCGCCAATGTTCTTCACCTAGATTTTCCATGAACTTGATGACAACTCCAACTACATGTGAAATGTCAGGTCTTGTAGATACGATCACATACACTAAGTTGCCTACAAAATTTGCATATGGTACACGAGACATATATTGCTTTTCTTCATTAGTTCTAGGACTCAAAACTGAAGAAATCTTAAGATGGGAAGCTAATGGAACATTAATAGGTTTCACATTGTTCATACCGAACTTTTCAAGTACTCTTTCCACATACTTCTGCTATGATAACCAAAGCTTACCATTTTTCCTGTCTCTAAGTATCTACATGCCTAAGATATATTTTGCTGCTCCAAGATCCTTCATATCAAACATCCTAGAGAGCTGAGCCTTTAACCTGTTGATCTCATCCATGCTTTTGCTTGCAATAAGAATATCATCAACATACAAAACTAGGATAATGAATATGCCATTGGAACTCTTGAAGTATACACAATGATCATACTCACTTCTAATAAAGTTTTGGCTCGCCATGAAGGACTCAAACTTCTTGTACCATTGTCTAGGAGACTGCCTCAGGCCATACAATGAATTCCTGAGCTTGCAAACTAATCTTTTGTTGTGATCTTGTACAAAACCTTCTAGTTGTTCCATATATATCTCTTCATCCAAATCACCATGTAGAAAAGATGTTTTAACATCTAACTATTCTAACTCAAGGTTAAGTAATGCAGTTAGTGCCAACACTGTACGAATAGAAACAAGTTTTACAACTGGTGAAAAAATCTCATGAAAGTCAATACCTTCAACCTGAGAATACCCTTTTGCTACCAGCCTCACCTTATACCTTTTGATACTTCCACCAACTTTCCATTTCAATTTGAAGACCCATTTGCATCCTGTTGACACAACGAATTTTCGTGTGCCCACAAAGGGGAACCAACCCGATCGCAGACCCCGATTACATCTGCTTTTGTTTGGAATGGCTAGTTCCAATGGGTTTTAAAGGATCTCGTAAACTGTTATAGGTGTTGAAAGATTTCTTCCCAAGGAAGACTTCCATTAAATCAACAAAGGAAACAACTAACCTGTATGTATCAAGTCCTATCTATATTGATTCTACCTACTTTTGCTAGTCCTAACTATTCTAATCTATCCTACAGGAGCGTAATAAAAGAGATTAAACATCATATATAGATTCCAAGTCCAAATGGATCAATAACTGAATTCACCGATGAACGAGACTGTATTTAAGCTTAATTGAAATCTAATTATTCATACAAGAATACACATTCCTGTTCCTACAAATAAAAATTGCAACTGATGTTTAATATAGCTTCGAATTGGAGACCGCTCATGAGTTAACCATGATAACGAATTATATTCGAATAACCAAGACTAGTCATAAGTTGTCTGTTATCAATGTGCAATAAACAAGACATATATATATATATATATATATATATCCTCATGTCAACCACAACACCCTGATTCCAAACATAAAAGAAAAGGAAAACGATTCTGAAAAAAAAAAAGTCTTCTTCTTGACCCAAACAATTTTCTTTATTAGCAAAATAAATCAAACCCTGTTCTGCCCAAAAAGAAGTTCTCCTTCCGTATTTGGAGGTAATACTTATGAAAAAAGAAATTGACCCTCTGTCTCCTCTGACTTTCCACCTTCTTGCCCTTTTCAATATACAAATTAAAATATACAGACATAGAATGGTCGGTGAAACCGCTGACACGTCGAGGCCACATTTGCTAGAGTGTTTTATTCCCTGGGGGAAATGCATGGATGCCGAGGGAAAGGAGAATCTCTATGTGTCATCTCTTCATGATAAACCCCGGGACAACATAACTTTCGAAATGCACAGGTGACACATGGAAACCCAACCGTGAACACCTAAGGCCGGGTCTTAAATAGAATACACCCGCATGTACAAACTCTTCGGATCCGCTCATGCATCCTTTACCCACAACCATTCCTAATGCTTACGGGTCTGCTCTTCGATCTCGCTTTTCTTCTCTTGATCCTCACCTGCAAAAATAATTAAAATTAGCTATGATTATGAAAAATATGAAAGAAATTCCCAAAAAAACAAATCTTGCCCTCATTGAAACTTTTATAAAGAGATGGACTATGTAACTGGGAGCTCTGTGTATAGTATCAAGAATTTTCGTTGTCTATAATATTTGATTTTTATTTAAGAATCACTTGATAGTATAAAAAGAGATAAAAGCAAGAGGGAGATATGATAAAGGCATATCGAAATAAAAAAGGAGCAAGTGTGAAAGGATCGACCCTTGGTTCAGCCAAGGTTGTGATGCGATAAAGTCGCAACTACACATCACAGCAGGCAATCACATGCAACATCATCCCTGGTTTCGTCGATTGCGATTTTCGATGGGCCGGACCCAAAAAATATATGCGTTATGTTTAATAAACCTAGCGGGTCCACTATATCGCAGAATGTTGAAGCTTGGGCGGAATGCTGATCGGAGGCCTGATCGCATTGCAATTATTCATGGGAGATAGACCTTAGCCCTTACCCAATGCAAAATGCGATATACGATGTAACTATGGATCCGATAGGATATGGACAGGGTTAATTGCATTTGAAGTCTAGGAGGTCATCGCATATCGAATGCAAAAGGGGAATGTGTAGTGTGACCGTGGAAATTGCAAGATTGTGACAACGATAAAGGCACGCATCGAGAAATGTGTAAAGACTGAGGAAACGTGGAAAAGGTAAGTTATGTATGCTTGCAAAGTATTTCTATTATAAAAGTCTTATAATATAAATAAATACGTGATAAAAGGTTTTGCGGGTTGAGTCCAAATACAACCATAGTAGAGAGTGGGGGTTGGTTATATGCGCGGGCATAGATTACCATGAAGGTTTATGAGGATTGAATAAGTCCCGATGAAAGGATATGAATGAAGGGATAGACTGAGTTATAAATAAATCATTCCGCAGAGATTTGTTAAGGAGGTGTTAACCATTCAGCTTTGAAGACATAATTCCATGTGACAACTCCAGTAAGAAACGAAAGATCAAATGTCTAGGGGACCCATTCAAATTTGCCACCAGAGCAAGTTTTAATAGGGTTATGGTTGTGGCCACAACAAAATGGCGAACCGCTGGGTGAACCAGTTGTCTCTGTTACCAAATAAACTTTGATCCATAGAACATTAGGGTGTTAAGATAAACTTGAAATGTAAACTGTATAGACAAACAAGCATGGGTTCCACTTCAGCATTAATCGCTTTAGGCGAGATAAAGACAAATAACTTCTGCTCACTGATAGGGTTTTGATAGGCATTCTCCAATGGTCGTATTATGGGATCTATTGACCCTCCTTTAATTGTTTTCTACTTTCAAAATCATTTTGGGGCCATCACCATTTTTTCAATACCTGTTTAGGTGTGTACCTTAGCTCTTTATCGTGCATCAAGCTTGATGAATATATGTAGATATGTTTATCTGCACTTTATGTAAAAAATGTTAGTGCTATACTTTCGTATGATTGAATGGGGCACAGTCATGGATCATGCCATATTTTTAAACCGCTTAAGAAGGGTTGGGCTTGCTGTGTCAACTGGTACTCTGAGTCCAACAATATTCCCTACTCCAACCAGCGTCCCAAACAACCTATCCTTCCAAATTGGCACAAGGACTCGACATTTCATTTTTTTTTTTTTTTTTAAAATAAGTCCTTCCAATTTCGGGCACAAGGACTAGAGCACAATTAAATTTGCCATAGGAAATACGACAGTGAGCTTATCCCATGAAAGGAGGTTTACTTGTAGATGACATATATTGGAGATTTTAGTGTGGTGGGCGGAACCAATGGAGAATAACTGCAAACCTTATAGGCAAGTATAGGCTAGGTTTGGGTGGGATTTTAAAAATGTAGCATTCCGCCATGCCAGTCCAACCGTGGTTACACATTTTTTCATTTTATAAAGATGTCCCTACATGCTTCGGGTGTCCAGGTTATATAGATGCCAATGAGTGGCTTCGATTCGAATTTTACCACTGATTTTCCAGTTTTCATAGGCTTATCGAAGGTTCTCTTGATTTGCAAGGTAATAATGAATTTAGGATCTGTAGACATCACTAGCAAGTTAATGAGGAAAGCGAAAGGCTGAAGGTAGCGAATGAGGGAAATCGAAAGAGAGATATAAAAGGTGAAAATGAGACTAAAAGATCGAAATCAATTGACTGAAAAGGACTGAAATTCAAAACAGAAGGAAGATAAACTTTGCGCAAGACAAGAACGGACAGGATGAAAATATAACTAAGATAACAACAAAATAAAATGAATCCTAACCTACTCAAGAGGTAACCACTGTGTGGTGGCTACTGGAAGTATCTCTTAAGATGTTGGCCATTAACAGGGAGTTTTACGGTTTCTCCCTGTAAAGTTTTCAATTTGTAGGTTCCCTGACCAATTTTTTCCTCAACTTGGAACGGGCCCAACCATAAGTGTTGGAATTTCGTGTGCTTGCCTTTTGGCTCACTCAACTTGTCCCATTTTAGGACAAGCTCACCGACTTGGTAATCTTTATCTCCTTCCAGATGGCGATCAAACCATCTCTTCATAATCATTTGGTGATTCCTGAACTTGTTTCTGGCATTATCTCTCAATTCCTCCAACCTCACCAGTTGGTTGATCCTTTTTTGAAGTAAGCTGAAGGGGTCCCTCTTGAGGCTTGGGAGAGCTGTAAAGAGGGAAGGGTAACGTTGGGAGGCAAGATGGCTTCCTGTCCATAGACGAGGAAGTATGGGGAGTTTCCTAATGCTACTTTTGGGGTGACCCTATTGGCCCAAAGGGTGTTTGTTAGAGTGTTGTGCCAATTCATCTGGTTGTCGGCTACAGATTTACGGATTATGCGGATGAGGTTTTTGTTTGAGGACTATGAAACTCCATTTCCCTGGGGGTAATAGTTTGATGCATACCTTATGCGAATTGACTTATCGATAGCAAATTCAGTCAATTTTAGTGATGAAAAATAAGAAGCATTATCAAATATGAGAGCACCAGGGATGCCAAACCTATTGATAATAAATTTCTCAATAAAAGATATTACCTCGTCTTCATTAACCTTCCAAAGCTGGATGGTTTTGGTCCTTCTGGTGAAGTAGTCGGTTGCCGTGAGTATATACTTATGCTGCTGCGAAGATTTTGGAGTGATTTCACCTATGACATCTAGGCCCCATTGCTGGACAGGCGATAAATCATAACGGGCCCGAGGGGAACGACTGGATTTCTTTCCCACCCTGCGGTAGTTTGACACACCTTGCACTTCTGAGGGTAAGCATGCGATTCTCTGAACACTATAGGCCAATAATACCCAGCTCTTAATATTTTATGAGCAGTGGTCTCTTCGCCATAGTGACCCCCTACTGGGCCATCGTGCATTTCTTTCAAGGCATGATCAACGCCATCCTTTTCCAAACACCTTAGCCAAAATTCATCATAATTTTTTCTGTATAATGTGTCATTGGCCAAGTGATACTGATTAGATTTTAATGTGAGTGCTATCCTTCGTGATGCATCCATGTGCTCAGGATAGGATCCTTGTGTTAGATAAAAGCGTATGTCGTAATACCACGACTCAGGGTCCAAAGGGACTTCCAAGGTTTCACGCTCACACATAGCATTTCGTTAATCCATCTGAGCTCCTCCTTGAATTCTACTTGTGCATCCTGCGTGCTCTACGCTTTTGGTTCTTCTGACGCCGCTTCTTTATCTACCAAAGCTTCTTCCGCAAGCTTACACAATCCTTGCCCTCAAACTATCTTTGCCGGCTTAATCTCGAGGTCGTATTCTTGGAGAGCGGTTATCCAATTCCCTCTCCGTTCCCCCATTTCCTTTTGCATGAAGAGGGTTCTTACGGCAGGGTGGGGAACAATTACTTTAGTCCAGGCCTTTAATAAATAAGGGCAGAAATGTTTCACAGCTTTAAAAACCGCAAACCTTGTTTCTCCACTTTTGGGTAGTTCAGTTCTGCTCCTTGAATATTAGAGCTCATATAAGAAATAGGGACTTCATTGCTATCATCATTTTTCTGGGTGAGGATTGCGGCATATGAAACATTAGAAGCGGAAGTGTACAAAAGGAATTCCTTGTCAAAATTGGGGCTGACCAACGTAGGAGCTTCTGCGATGGCCTCCTTAATTCGCTGAAACGATTTCTTAGCTTCATCGCTCCACCTATACACAACGTCTTTCTTCATCATTCGCTGAATGGGACGCACTATTTCTGCGAAACCTGAAACAAATTTCCTAACGAAATTAATTTTCCCGAAAAAAGATTGCGTTTACCTTTTATTAGCAGGGGGTTGTATTCTCATGATGGTCTCTATTATGTCTGGATCAATAATAATCCCTTCTTTAGAGAGGATATGACCTAGTAGTTTCCCTTCTATAACTGTGAAAATGATCTTCTTGGGATTCAATGATATTCTGTACCTTCAGCATCTTTTGAAGATCTTTTCAGGTGATAAATATGATCCCTTTTGCGATACGAATACACAATAATGTCATCCATGTAAACCACTACTGATCTGTTAATCAATCCTCGGAAAGCTATGTCCACAGCTCTTTGAAATGTAGCGCCCGCATTAATAAGTCCAAACAACATTTTATGATACGCGTAAGTGCCCCATTTAGTCTTGAAGGATGTCTTAAGTTGATCTCCATTCAACACCAACACTTGATTATATCTCGAAAACCCATCCAATAGGGACAACATTTCAGACCTAGAAACACATTGAAGAATGTGCTCCATAGATGGGACAGGATAGTTATATTTCTGCGATGCTCTATTCAGGTTTATGAAATCGATACGTAACCTGATGTCTCCATTTTTCTTTCTTACTGGCATGAGATTGGCTACCCAGCGGGTGTGCTTGACAGGAAAAATGATTTTAGCGTCTAGTATTTTGTTTAATTCTTTCTTCACCAACGGTTCCAGGCTTGGATGCATCTTACGAAGCTTTTGTTGGTAGGGCTTGATATCCTTTTCCAAGGGAATTACATGCTGCATAATGCCGATATCGAAGGTTTTTAAGTCGCCATGTGTCCATGCAAAGACATCCTTGTACTCTTTAAACAACTTGACAAATGTGGCCTTTTCTTGTGGAGAGCATCCCAAGCCCAAATTAACATTTTTGGGTCTTCTTCAGTTCCAAGGTTGACCAGCTCATACTTCATGGACGAGCTATGCATTTTGCAGTTAGTCAGCTTCTTAAATTTATCATGTAGGTCATAAAATTGCTCCATCTTGATAACTGACTTGGGAATTATATTGGGCTAATCCTTTTCCTCATCCTCGCTCCCATTCATAAGCTTGTCATGCTCTTTTTCATCAATGAATGCATTTTTGAATGTATTTTCGCAATGCAAGAACTCAAGGGTTTGTTCATCACCTTCGAACACCTACCAATTTGAGATGTTATTAGGTACAAATGGCCTGAAAATCAATTCAACATAATATTTATTCTTGTTTAATCTAAGATCAGGCAAAAGTTTTGCAGCCATACCAGCCATGAGATCGGCATCTTGGTTTTGCCATCGAGGTATGTGTGTGATATTAAAAGAATCAAAACTGTTAATTAAGCTCCATACCTCATGTTGGTATCTTACCAAGTGTGGTGAATTGCAATGTATCCTTTTCCTTACCTGGTCCACAATTATCTATGAGTCACCAAAAACTCTAAGATTTATCACCTTCATATCAATGGCTTTCTTCAAGCCCTGTAGCAAGCCTTCGCATTCTGCCATGTTGTTGGTGCACACGAACTCCAACCGGCTGGACATCAAATGTTGGTTCCCTTGCGGGTCAATGAGAATGCTCCCAAAACCTACACCTTCTAGGCAGTTAAAGCCAGCAAAATAGAGTGTCAAAAACATAGAATCTGATGTTATATCAAATGAACTGCCTTCTATGAAATTGGCCCTATCATCTACCATATTACAGGGTAGCTCATCAATCGGACCATGGGGGAGAGCTTCCAACTATGTGTTTATTGCAGTTTCTTCAACTGCGTCTGCATGGAATTCTCCAAAACAAGTTTCCGTGGCACAAACATCAAAACTATAATTCCCAAGGATAGAGTTGGTAAACATTATATGTTCATTGGGGTTGTTTAGTTCTGTCACTACATACTTCATGTATCTTTCTCGATCAACTCTCAACATATCACCTTTTCCCTTCTGAGGTAGCAAGAGATGGGACCAATCAGTTGAGAAATACCCATTCACATTTGTTGACTAGTCCCTACTAAGCAACATTCCATATGCCTCGGGTATGTCGACTACCACTATGTCAATGACTTGTGTGTACTGTGGTTTGGCAAGCATCCAAATCAACACATCTTTCAATTATCCAATTACTTTCACATTCATTCTGTCCAATTGCATAATTCGAGTTCCAGTTTTCTTGGGCATTGCATGAAGTCTTTTAGCAATAGTGTAAGGCATAACAGTGGATGAGGCACCAGAATCTACCAAGCAATTGTATACGTTTCATGTTGAAGATTTCAAATGTGATAAGGAAAGGTGGAGTCATGGATTTTGATTTCCTTCCTATCATGGCTGCACTGACATCTTGAGGCGTTTGATTCATTTTTGACAGAGTAGCTTCCATGGATGATGGTGTTTGGGTTATGCTGGGGGCTCTAACAGGTCTGGACGTCGACTTCTTGGTTTGGTTACTCGGCTTGGTGGGAGATTTGCAATTTCGTTCATTCATAGCTTTCAAAAGCAGATCTCCTTGCTACGTTAACTTTAACAAATTGAAGTATGTGATATTAGCTCGAGATTTGTTAAGATCATCTACAATATTGTAATCAATGTTATAAACAGGGTAGGGTAGAGTAAAAATACTGGTTTTTCCATTCTTAGGTGGGAGTTTACCATTTTGAGTTGCCTTTGTTGCATTTGGAGATGTATTATCTTTCTCTAGATAGTTCACGACTGGAATTCTCTTGGAATCACCACTAGGTTTATTCTTCTCAACAGAAAACTTGGGAGTGGATGCTTTTGAAGGGAAAACATATTTATTTGTGTGGTCTACATCACGCCCACAAGTGGCCCTTTACTTCGTGTGTGGATTTCATTAGTGTGGATTTCTGCTGTACTATCTTCTTCGTCGTCATCGTTCCCATTTTTACAGAAATCTCATAGTACATTGACTTGAGATGCCTCATCCAAGGGCTCTTCTACTTGGTACTCTCCCTCATCTTCTTATTCTGGCTCCAGCTCTATTATAGGTTCTTTTTTGGTAAAAAGCGATCCGATAAGAGCCAAATCTTCCATATTTAAATTCCCTTCATTGGGTGGAGCAGGCAACGGAAATTGACCATGACCACCTTCTGTCTTCTTATGATAGAAAGGTTTGAAGGATTTTCTGTTGTTATAATCCCCTCCGTTCCCACTTGTACTCTCTCCAGAATTCCTTTTCATGTCGATGACTGTGTTCATCAATTTTTCTTAATGATATGATGCAAACCTTCCACATCTATGGTGTCCTTTTCTTTGATCTCAACCACTTTGTTATCGCTCCCATTATTCTTCTTGGATGACTGAGAGGCTTTCTTTCCTTCGGTTGTATGATGACATGTTGTGAGACTGATCATTTTGTTCTCGACTTTTACTGCTTCATCGATAGCACCCTATAAGGTTTGTGCATTACTCCTTTTAACCCACACCGCGGTAGGGACAGGGAGAGTAGTGATGTAGAATTCCATGATCACCTCATCAGTAGGTCTAGCGTTAGCTGGGATTCTATTGAAAAAAGTGTTGAACCAAATGTTAAAATCCTTAACCTTTTCTTTGGTTTCTATTTTTAAACGGGATAGTTCTAAAACTAAGGCTGTAGGTGTTTTTTCATCGCTAAAATTGTCTAAGAAGGCCTGCTGAAAGGCGCCCCATGAGGTGATTGATCCTATTCTCAAGCTAAAACACCATGTGGAAGCCGTACCAATCAGAGTAAAATGGAACAAGCGACATACCACATCTTCATCGGCTACCCCCAACATGCGCATGGCTAGGAAGAAAGAGTGAATATGGTTATCAGCAGTGTCTCCCCGCTTAGGGTCAAATTTAGGCAATACTCTTTTTGCGTTCTTGGGTAAGGCATGCTGCTACCCAGGCACCGCTACGACATACTGTGTAAGCCAGGTAGGGGGTGCCCCCAGAGGAGGTGGGGTTGATTCCCACCTGGAGGAGATGGTGGAAGTTGATTCCCACCTGAAGGAGGAACATTAGCCATATTATGGTTAGGGAGGTTCTAGTTGAAGGTTTCCCCCGGGTGTTATTTGTTAAGATTTCCCGAATTGAGCCAAGAATTACCTTTAGAGAGGGGATCCTCAGGAATTTCTTCCCAAGGAGTGTCGATACTTTGCAAGGAATCTAGCACAATATCTTCAAGAGGAGGGGCTATAGATGTCTCTTCGTTTATGAGACAGATCCTTGGTTTTCTTTTAATTGTCAGAGGTAAAGAATGAAAGATGGGGAGCTGAGATAGGGAACGAGCGTAAGCACGAGTAAGTACTCTGACTAGTTGTTCCTGAGTGACAGGATACTCCCACAGTCTCTCTTCCTTGGGTGACCCAAACACGGGACTTAGAGGGACCTCTGCTTCTTCGAAATGAGGCTCTTCCAAATGGGTGGAAGGATCTTTTCGACCTTTACGATCCATACATCAATATTTTCAAATCCATGCGCGACATTTATACATGAAATCCTGAAAGTTGTGGATGGAGGTTTAAGCTCTCCTTATATTGCCAAATTTTTTGACACGACGAATTTTCGTGTGCCAACAAAGGGGAACCAACCTGATCACAGACCCCGATTAGATCTGCTTTCATTTGGAATGGCTAGTTCCGACGAGTTTTAAAGGATCCCGTAAACTATTATACGTGTTGAAATATTTCTCCCTAGAGGAAGACTTCCATTAAATCAACAAAGGCAACAACTAACCTGTATGTATCAAGTCCTATCTATAATGATTCTACCCACTTTTGCTAGTCCTAACTATTCTAATCTATCTTGCAGGAATGTAATAAAAGAGATTAAACATCATATATAGATTCCAAGTCCAAATGGATCAATTATTGAATTCACTGATGAATGAGACTGTATTTAAGATTAATTGCAATCTAATTATTCATACAAGAATACACATTCCTGTTCCTACAAATAAAAATTGCGACTGATGTTTAATATAGCTTCCAATCGGAGACCACTCATGAGTTAACCATGATAAAAAATTATATTCGAATAACCAAGACTAGTCATAAGCTGTCTATTATCACTGTGCACTATAATATATATATATATATATATATATATATATATATATATATATTATTATATATAGATATTATATATATCTATATATATATATGTATTATATATATATCTATAATTATTATATTACATATTATATATATACATATATATATACATATATAGATATATTATATATACATATTATAGAATAAATATATATACCATATATTTATATATTATAATATAAATATATATATATAATATATTATATATATATTATATACATACATATATACATACACTACATACTACATTATATATATTATATTATATATATACTTATATATATTTATAATTATATATATATATAATTATATATATATATATATATATATCCTCATTGCCAGCCACAAACACCCTGATTCCAATAAAATAAAGGGAAACAAACTGAAAAAAAAAGGCTCTTCTTTGCAATGTTTGGACCTAATCCCTAAAGGGTTAGCGTGGAAGCCGAATGGACAAGCAGTCCAAGGGACCTTGGGATGTGAATCCCAATGGTCACCATATTGTACTATAAATGTACATCTTTTGTGAATAAAAATTGTACTGAATGATTTATCTTTCCTATTGTTTTCCTATTGGTTCTCCTTGACCATGTCTGTTTAACATGGTATCAGAGCCATGATGTGTGGCCTGTGAGCTGCCTTGAATAGAGCTGCCCTACCCTCATTACCTGCGCTCTGTTACGCTGTGAATGTGAGTCTGACATCTTATCAGATGCGTTTTCCTAAAAACGCTTTCCCTCACTGTCCACCTACTCTAACGCTCTAAAATCTGCCTGTCATCTCAGAGCTGGCCTGGCATCTCAGAGCAGGTTTGATATGTAACATTTGAACGCTGCCCTCTGACATTGAAACGCTGTATCTGCGTTTTCATTATCCGCTTTCTGGTGAACGTCTGAACGCTGCCCTCTGGCCCATTCAATCTCTTCGAATTCACACAATCGTTCGAAGAAAACCTGTTGTTTAATAGCTACGGTTATTAACTACGCTTTTAATATATATAACTCCCATTACCATACCGCCTCCTCTATCGGTTCATAATCCCGATCTTATTTTAACTCCCCATACGCCATCAACAACCTGAAAGTCGTTGAATTACTATTGAATGCTCTCCGCAGCGACCAATGGGCAGCCATCTGAGATCAATCTATGGAAGCGGCGTTCTGTAGCGGCCCCCTGGGCTTTGGATCTGAAAAGATCTTACCTACTCGAGATGCGAGGGCCTGCGACTTTATAAAAATAACGGTTTTCATCCATTCGGTATTCTGCTGTAAATAATTATTTGAATTGTGCATATGGATCGAGTAATATCCAATATTTGAGATCATTGTGATCGATGTTTACAACCAGGAGCTTGATGATTGCATCAATTTTGCTTCGTTAATGGTCAGTTTCTGTAAAATTCCTGTATTGTAGGGTTGGGATTGTTTCTCAGACGCCCCAAGCATCCGCGCCACCTGCGGATTTTCTTGGTATTTGTAATTTCAAAGGCCCGGATAGTTTGAGGGGTTAATATGGTTTTCCTGGTGCAGCACCATGGCTTTCTTCCATGGATGAAGGCTGAAGGAGGTGGGCACCCACGCTGATCGAACTTCTTGGACGACCAGGATCATGATTATACTTCACAGATTTTTCTTGGCTTTGCAGATCCTCTTTCATGCCTGATACCAAGACTGAATTAGAAGAGCTGAAGATTGAACTTCAACATACGGGCGAGACGTACAAGGAAGCAATTGCATTTGAAGAGGCAATTGTTGCAAGTGCGAATGGTGGTCAGAACCCTGAGAACCATAAAAAGAATTTGCGTAAACTTATTGAGAAAGAATGTGTGTGTGTCACACGGTGACTGACTTTTAGCAAGACCTCATTCATATAGCTGATGTTTACCCATGTAACTGAAAATTCTATGGTCGCCTCTTTGAAACGGTTTATTGATTATTGGATGGTTCATGAACTGAAATATAACATGAATTTCAACTAATACATTTGAAGTTTTTGTTGAGCACCGCTGCTGCATGATTGGCACTCACTTTCTGTTGTTGAAATAGAGTCATGAACTGCTTCAGGTCATCGTTTCTTCAAGGTTTCAGACATAACCATTGAATTTAGAGCATTTTTCTGGATCTTGTTCACATAGTCCAAAAGTGAATCCACAATCAAAGATATCTGTGTGATTGGCTTAAGTGAAGCATCCGGTAACCGCACTCCTTCCAAATTTTGTATAGACTTCTTGAGCTTGTTCAATACAACATTCTCCTGGACCACTAACTGATCGACTTTCTGTGCTGAATTTATCCACCTTGTATCAACCTCAGTGCTCATAGCTTTTTTCAGGAGGAGGGCCTCTCTGTCTGGAATCGTAGAAGGATATAGCATGTAAGAACTTGAAATTATTTGCGATGATTCGACGCTTGAAGGTCTGATCCAGAAAATATGATGCCTTGTTTTGACATAACAGAACTAGATGATGGATGTAAAGATGGTGGATGAACAGGTTAATAAAACCTACATAGAGTGCACCTAGAAAGCAATGTAAACAAATACTTCATTAATATTCATGATTCAGTAATATTTGGTGCCATCATATGTTTTAAAGAAAATAATACACCTACAGTAGGCCATGTACCCTGAAACTCAATGAAGCAGTGTAATTCTTGTTTGAATATTGTGAAAATATTGCCAGTGGGTGAAATGTCTTAAGATGAAGATTTGATCAGCATTATGAAGTGAATTTGAAGCAATTTTGAAGACATTTTTTGGCAGTCATTCTAGGAGCAGTTCCTTGTAGAGATTTTGGAGCAGTTTCTTGTAGAGATTTTGCATGATTCCCATAGCAGCCATATGCTCTGAAGTTTGAAGTTGAGGACAACACTCATCTTCACATTTTTTTCAGATCTTGTAGTAAGAGTACAATATTATTTTTCTGTTGTTATTGCCTCAGTTGTGTTTTTTAAGTGACATTGAAGAAAAATGGCCAGACTTGAAGATGCATTAAAGTTATTGAATATCCTAATTCATTCCACTGTTGATGAGATGGTCAAAGTTAACAAAGAAATTCTCTTTGACATCCAAACCTCTTTGCAAACTGCACATGAGAATATTGAGTTTTTGCAGCTTAAGACAAAGCTGCAGCAAGAAGAATTACAGCAATGGAGTCATCGTTCTGAACCTGTTTCTGTTCAGAAGACTGAAACAGACTCCCATAAACAGCAAGTCAATAATGTTCCTGTTCATTCAAATAAAGCAGCAGTTGTACATGTAGATGCAGAAGTTTAGTCTGCACTTCCCAAGACCATCATCAGACCTTGGGAACAGCTTGTCCACAACAAGCACAGAACCGGTCTTGGATATGACAAGGACTTGTCCTTTCATATTCCAGACTATGCCAAGCCCATTCAGTTTCAGAGTGCTGGATTCATTAATGACAGTTCACCTGCTCCTCATGACAGTTCAGCTTCAGCTATTCCAGACTCTGCCCCTCTTCCACAACAGCAACAACAACAATAAATCGTGAAATGCCAACACTGTGATCAAGTTGGCCATCTGAAAGATCACTGTTTTGATCTTCATCCATGTAAGCACTGTCATAAAACCAGTCATTCTTCAAACAGATGCTTCAAAAACAATCGTCCTGCAAGAACAAAGATTCATCTAGGATGGATCGCTTCTTGGCAATGGGCATCAACAGCCAAGAAGATATTCCAAACACATGTCAGAACTTGTTCCAGAATATTGAACAGTCTTGCAGTTGAGTTTTCTCCATCTTCTTACCTTGTATCTGACAGGGGGGGAAATGATGGTCATCTACAAGCTTCAAAGCCACATCAAGCGATCCTGAGCCACAACCTGCCACACCAGTTTCAGAGTTGTAGCCAGAGACACAGATGTCTGTGAACATGCCTTCAGTTGGCAATCTGGGAAACTTCCTCTAGCAGAAGACTTCAGCTTCTTGCCAGTTTTGGAAGAGTTCCGAGAACAAAATTAAGGACACTTCCTCCAGCAGAAGACTTCATCTTCTTGCCATATTTGGAAGAGTTCCAGGAATTGCATTAAGCATTCCAGAGTTGTTGGTCATCCTTAAACCATCACAGGTTGAGACTTCCCTTTTACAGGTTGAAGTTTTACCTTTTATGCGGGGTGAGACCTCCCTTTTATGGTTGAAGGTTTCCCTCTTTAAAACAATAGGATCACTTCCTCTAGCAGAAGACTTCAGCTTCTTGCCAGTTTTGGAAGAGTTCCGGGAACTGCACTAAGCGTTCCAGTGTTGGTGGCCATCCTTAAACCACCGCCCTTTATACCAACATTTCATAGAGCACATTCAGCCTAGTGCTGCCATGCATATTTGCACATTTTTGTATTACAACTCTCTTCTTGGACTCATACATAACCCTTCAGATTAAGGGGGGAATGTTGGACACCTAATCCTAAATGGGTTAGTGTGGAAGCCGAACAGACTAAGTAGTCCAAGGGACCTTGGGATGTGAATCCCAATGGTCACCATATTGTATTATAAATGTACATCTATTGTTAATAAAAATTGCATTGCAAGCTTTATCTTTCCTATTCTTTGTCGTTGTCCATGTCTATTTAACAAAAGGGAAGTTTGAACGATCTCCTCCACGCCATCGATATAGAAGAGACTCAAAGAGTTAAATCTTCCAAAAAGCTTAAATTTGATGACCAGGTCTCAGAGTTTGTGTTCAAGCCAAGGAGACCTAAGGCAAGGCATTCAAGAAGGATACAAGAGGTATAGCCAAAAGCAAGTAAGACAGGGAAGGTAGTAGAATTACATGAAGAACCTATGGTTCTATCAGAAACATCATCACAATTGGACAAAGATGACAGAGGTAAGGTAGTTATCACTCAGTAGGAGGAATGTGGTCTTGAAGAGGTAAAAAAGAAATTCAATCTTGCCAATCTGGAGATTGCCAAACTTAGGAAAAAAGCAGGGAAACATGCAGTTAAGGAAGCCAAATTCAACAAAATGGAGGCTATGTGGGAAGATAAAACAGTTTCAATACCCGAAGTAATTAGCTGTCATGCTCAATATTTCACTTGGACAGTCCTTGCAATAAAAGAGGCAAGATATATCAGAAGGGTCAATACAAAATTGAGAACTAGAATCTAAATGATGAAAAGACAGATTGAAGATTTGAAGATTCAACTAAATGAATCAGAGGAACAACCTCAGCATAAATGAACCTGACAGTAAGTGAAGAAATTTTGACTCAATTTTGATGTGAAAAAATACTTTTTGAAGATTAAAGGTTATTGTTTGGATGGATAATATCAGTTTTGTTTAACCCCTTAGCATGTGGAGAACTTATCAAGAAAAATAAATCACAAGAAATAACAAAAAACTGTGCTCCTAAATCACACAACAGTTTCATAGCGTGCTACGAAACTGCTAAAAATGACATATAATGCACAACAGTTTTGTAGCGCGCTACGAAATTGCTGAAGAGGCCAGTTTTGTTTTTGAATCCATTTTGAAATAATAAGGGGGACTTTTATGAAAGAATGTTGTTGTAGAAGACACAAAGGGGCCACCTAAGAAGTTTTGAATACTAAGCAAAGGCAAGTTCAAAGAATACGAAGGATTTAATATCTCCAAACTCTGTGTTACGAAAACAGCAGTCATTTCGTAGCTCAGACAGCTGTCATGCTTCAACCAGCACCTAAAGGGTTTTGTCTTAGCACGAGTTTTTCAGCAGGATCTTGGGACTAATTCAAGGCATCACATGCTATAAAAGGGGATAAGATGGTTAACAGTATTCAAGGAACCATTTTGGAGACTAAAGTAGAAAAAAAAGGGCAGCTTTCCTAATATCCAGGGACAGTTGAAGACAAGTAATCAAAGGCCAGCATGAATTTTAAAGTCAGCACTCAATCCAAAGATGAAAAGGGACAGATGTCAAGGAATGAGTTAGTTTCATAATTAAAGTTGTTTCCAGCATAGATAAGGAGTTACACTTCTAGTCAAATTATGTGTTTAAGACTATTAGTTTACAGTCAGTTGTAATTAATAAGTTTGTTTAAAGTTCAATAGGTGTCAGGTCTAGAGAAATTTGAATTTCCCTCTTGCTAGAGGAAGGAATTCAAGATTGTAAGGAAACTCTATATATGACATGGGTTGTAATGCCCCAAGGGTTGGAAATTTTCAGGAAAAAAAAAAAAAACAAAAACAAAAACAAAAACAAAAAAACAAAAAACAACAAAACAAAACAAAAAAACAAAAAACAAAAAAAAAAAAAAAAACAAACAAACAAACAAACAAACAAACAAACAAACAAACAAACAAACAAACAAACAAACAAACTCTTATTGTGTCATTGTAGAATATTATGTTTTTATAAATACAAACTTTGGCTTTACTTCTCAGGATTCAGAAAGAGTTCAATGGTAGCTTGTTTTATGTTTGTCCTCACTTCCTAATTTGCAGTAGTCTGATTTTATGATACTTAGAACTCATTCGCTATGCTCTAACTTCCTTCATGCATTTGTAGATTGTGTTTCCTACATGTTTCTATGTGTTAAATGATACATTGAACTTTTGATGCCCTAACTTCCATGTTCAACTAATGTTGTGGTCATAATAAGTATTTTCAGACTCCATAAGTCCAATGGTTGTTTATTGACTTTGTTTTAACCATTTACACTTCTTCATTTGTTTCATAGAGTTAGCCATCTAATCCATTATCAAAATCTTTAACCTAGTGAGAAAGCCCTCTCAAGTTGAGGAGGCTAAGCCTCAGCCAAAAGTTGGTTTGAAACAGTTACTAAAGGTCTACCTGATCAATAGCTTGTCAGGGTTCGGTTTTGTGATAACACTTTGGTGCGACTGTCGGGAGCCTGAAGATTATTCATTCCTGGAATCAAAGAAGCTGAACTTTTGAAGGTAGCAGGAGCTCAGAAGACTTTTTTGAAGTTGCAATCAACCTTGGTGACTCCATAGATTTTCAAAGTTTTCAAGGTGGCTTCGAGAGGGAGATATACACGAAGCAATCCTGACCCAAATCCACCTACTCCTGTGGACAATCCCAACACTCTTTCAAGGAGCAGACAGAGATTTACTGAAACACCAGGTACTCCATATTATTCAAAATCTTTTCTCACTCAATTCTCAAGAAGTCCTGAGGAAAAAATAGTTGATGACAAAATTCATGAAGTGTTGTTTAGATCAGAAAACGAAGAAGAGCTCATTGGAATTATTTTAGATTTGCAAAAGAGAGGAATTGATACCTCAACCTTAGTATCACAAGAAGATAAAGAGGAATTGTGGGAAGTAGTTACTTTTGAATTATTGTTAGAAAGGGAAGACTTAGATAAACTGAAAGAACTTGATCCTTTTGAAGTCTTGCTTAGATCTAAAGCTAGTTTACCCCTTCCCAATTGGAGTACATTTGTCATTTGGTTTGCAGAACCCAAGTAGTCCTTTTCATATCAGTACCTCATCTTCTGCTTCTGCTATTCCTAGTGGCTTTTAGACACCAAGAAGCCCTCCTCATATTAGTTATTCTTCCTCTGTTCCTTTTGTAGTTGTCATTACTGCTCCTCCTTTAATCATGGTCGTACCTGCTAGGTATGCTCCACTTGCACTCCCTGTTGTTTTCCATGACCTTCCTAGCTAATATGCTCCAAGAATTCCAACATGGGGTGGTGACGAAGAAATCATAGCAGAAGAACATGTAGATAAATTCAATGATTTTGCTGACAGAGAGGAAGTTGATGATGAGGATGTGAAGCTAAGATTATTTGCACAAACCTTTATCAGGGAATTTAGAAAATGGTTTAAAGCCCCCCCAACAGGAAGCATTCATAATTGGGTAGAGTTTGAAGATAGCTTTCTAAGGAAATGGGGAAATAAAACTAATCCACTTCAAGCTCTTTCCGAGTACAATAATCTTAGAAGGGCACCTGATGAGACAATTCAAAACTTCTCAAAGAGGTTTAACAAAATGTTTAATTCCATCCCAGCTCACTTGAAACCTCAGGAAGACTTAGCGGAAATGAGATATGCCGAAGCATTTGATTCTGATTTTTCTCTGTTTCCTAGAGAGAGAGACTCTACTACACTTGTTGATATGCATAATGATGCAATAAAAGTAGAAGTAAACATGGTTGCTGCTAAGAAATAAAACATGGGAAAATCTAAATTGAAAGAAGAAGATAAACCTTCCTCTTCAACTCCTGAAAATAAGATAGATTCAATGACGAAGACTATGGAGAAGCTGATGGATAGGTTAGCTCTTGGAAACACCTCTACTCCTCCTACGCAGCAGGAGACTCAATTTAGAAATCCTCAGTTTAGGAGACCTCAAAATCAACAAAGACCAAGAGAAAATAGGAATCAGCAGCTTGACCCTCCATTGAGACCTCCTTTTCAGCAGAATTTGGTTGATGAAGAAGATGAACCTAAGATTCCTGAAGAGTCTATGCATTGTCTTGATGAAGAAATGTCAAGAATTTTCTTGAATAAGGAAGAGCATGATGAGTCCAGTTTGACTGAGCAAGGAGAGGAGCCTTCAGATTATTTAAAAGGGTATCAACATACTATCTTTGAAATGCAAAAACAGTACAATCTCAGAAATACAAATGTGCCAATTATTGCAAACAAAACACAACCCAAGAAGGATGTTTCAAAGTTTGTTGAAGCCAAAAGGGATACCCCAAAGGTTTTTGAAGGTAAAAATGATTCTCCACTCAGTAAAAAGGACATTCAACCTCTATCTCCTATCAAAGAAATTGAAAAAATTGTTTTTGTTTTTAACCTTGAGAATGAAATTGCAAAAATCAAAATATCAGTCCCTTTTAGTGAAATTCTCAAGGTAGATAAATACAGAAGTAAGATTGTAGAGATGTTAAATTCACAACCAAGAGCTACTGATATCTTAAATGTGCAAGAAGATAAACCAACTATATACTTGGGTCCAAGACTTGAAGATGATCAAAATGAAGAATTTCCTTCTTTCTATGTAAGCATTAGTATTCAAGATATGACCTTACATAATGCTATGTTGGATTCGGGGGCTTCTCATAATCTCATGCCTAAGGCAATCATGGAGAGGTTAGGATAACAGATAACAAGACCATATAAGGATTTATTCTCTTTCGATTCAAAAAGAGTCCAATGCATTGGTTTAATCAAAGATGTTGTAGTTGGTCTAACACAAATCCCAACAAAGACAATTGTCATGGACATTCTTGTGGCTGGCATTCTGCCAAAGTTTGGGATGTTGATGTCAAGAGCGTGGCCAGCGAAAATTGAAGGCACAATGCAGATGGACCTTACTTATGCTACCATCCCTGTTTTTGGTGAGCAAAGGAAATTGTATAGGGAGACCGGAATGGCCAATATGGTAAGCAGCAAGGACAAACCTCAAAATTTTCCTATTTATTCATTTGATACTGAACTTGGGTCTGCCATTATTTTCAATGAATCATTTGATAGTGGATCGGAAGAGATGCATTCAGAAAATCAACACTCAGAAAATCAGCAAGGAAATGAGAAAGAGAAGGAGAGATGGTGATCTTGTACTTTGATGGATCAACAGGAAAGGAAGGGGCTGGAGCTGGAATTTGGATCACAAGTCCAAATGATGAATGTAAGTTTTACTCTTACAAACTAAACTTTGATTGCACAAATAATATGGTTGAATACGAATCTTTGATTTTGGGGTTAGAAGTCTTGTTAAAGATGAAGGCTCGAAACATTTTTATTTTTGGAGATTCTGAATTGGTTATTAAACAAGTGGAAGGTGCTTATCAAACAAAGGATGTAAGGATGAGAGCATATGGAAATTTAGTGTTAGATATGTTGGAAAATTTTCAAGCATATTCTTTCACTATCAAAACTAGAGACCAAAACTCCATTGCAGATTCACTTGTTGTTTCCACAAGTTTGTTTGCCATTCCTAACCATTCTTCTGAAAATTTTGAGGTGGAAGTTCGTCACCTACCAGCTATACCAAATAGCATCACCAATTGGCAAGTCTTTGAAGATGATCAACAGGTAAAGAATTTCATTGAATTAAAGGAATAATTTGAAAGCACCCAAGTGGATCAACAAAATATGTTTGTGGAGTCAAAAGAAAATTCTGAAGTCTTACAATTGAAAAACAATTCAACACCTAAGGGTCTCATTCCTCTTGAGAAGTTGTTTGATCAAAATGATGTGTTCAAATCTCCAAAGATATAGGATGATGACGAGGAAGTAGAGAGCTGCAATTTAGGGACTTCAGTTGTACTTAAGATGATTAAAATCTCAATGTTTCTTTCAGCTGATATGAAAGCCAAATATGTTGAGATGATGAAAAGGTGTGTTGATGTTTTTGCTTGGAGCTATGCTGATTTAAAACAATATGATTCCTTTATTATTTTGCATACTATTCCCATTAAAGAGAATGAGAAACCTTTCAAACAAAAGTTAAGAAGAATTAATCCTCTTCTCATGCCATTAATTGAAAAGGAAATTAAGAAACTCTTTGATGCCAAAATCATAGTCCCAAACAGATTCTCAAATTGGCTTGCAAATTTGGTTCCAGTTAGGAAGAAGAATGGAGAGATCAGAATTTGTATTGACTTCAAAAATTTGAATAAGGCTTCATTGAAAGACAACTATCCTCTTCCCAAGATGAATTTAATTATGCAAAATATTGTTGGTTCACAAAGAATGTCTATGCTTGATGGCTTCTCAGGGTACAATCAGATTCTTGTGCATACGGATGATCAAGAGAAGACAACCTTCACAACGCCATGGGGTACATTCATGTATGCCAAGATGCCTTTTGGTCTCATGAATTCGGGGGCCACTTTTCAAAGATCGATGGATATTTCTTTTGCTAAATAAAAGGATAAATCAATGGTTGTTTATCTTGATGACATCACAATTTTTTCAAAGAGAGAAGAAGATCATTTGAAACACCTTGAAAGAATTCTGCTAAAATGTAGAAGGTTTGGTATTTCTCTTAATCCCACTAAAAGTATCTTTGCTTTAACATCAGGCAAGCTACCTGGTCATATTATTTCTAAAGAAGGAATTAGGATTGATCCTAATAGAGTTAATGTAATTCAAAAGCTAGATTTGCTGAGAAGTAGGAAAGAGATCCAATCTTTTCTTGGAAAGGTGAATTTTCTTAAACGCTTCATTCCTAACTTTGCTGAAATTGTCAAGGATATAACAAGGATGTTAAAGAAAGGAGTGGACTTTAAGTGGATAGCTGAAGCAAAGAAAATTTTTGAGGAAATCAAGAAGGCACTTACGCAAGCACTGGTACTCATCAGCCTAGATTTTACCAAGGAATTTCTTATTTTTACATTTGCTTCTGAAAATACAATTGTTGGAGTTTTGCCACAAAAAGGAAATCAAGGTATTGAACAACCTGTTTCTTTCTTTAGTAGGGCATTAGCAAATTCTGAACTGAAGTAGAATATTCATCCTCAGAAATTAATCCTCCTTCATCAGGGAAACATCGCTGGATTCTCATTGCCACAGATTACTTCACCAAATGGATAGAGGTGATTCCAAACAGGCAAGCTAATGATTCAGTAATTATCTCTTTTATAGAAAATAACATATTGTCTAGATTTGGTTGCCCAATGAAGGTTATAACTAACAATACTCAAGCTTTTAAGTCCAAGAAAATGATTAACTTTTGTCACCAATGTCACATTACTCTTGGACATTCTACTGCTTATTATCCGCAAGGAAATGGCCTTACTGAATCATCAAACAAGAGTATTGTAATAATCATCAAAAAGGTGCTACAAGAAAACAAGAAAGCTTGGAATTTGAAATTGAAGTATGCCTTATGGGATGATAGGATTTTTACAAAGAGATCAATTTGGACTTTGCCATATAAATTAGTTTATGGTGCTGAAGCTATATTCCCAACATCACTTGGAGTACCGGTAATGAAACTAATTTGAGGACTAGAAGAGGAACCAAATGCCATTCAAAGGAGAATCAATCAACTGATAGCCTTGCAGGAGAACAGGAATGAAGTATATGACAATCATTAACATAGTCAGAACAAAATTAAGAATACATTTAATAAAAATATCAAAGAAGTTAGCTATCAGATCCATGACAAAGTGCTAAAATAGGAGCCAGAATTGAAGAAAAAGGCAAGCACAGTAAGTTTGAGAATTTGTGGAAAGTTCCTTATCAAATTGTTGCTTTCCATGGAAACAATACTTACATTCTGTAAGAAATTGATGGAGGATCATATGCTAGAGGACCTGTTAATGGTAGGCTCCTAAAGCATTATCATTGTTGAGGTACTACCAATTTATCATAACATTGTATATATGCGTTTTATCAGTTTTTTTGCTAATAATGATAAGATGAAACAGAAGGCTTAAGCCCAAGGTGATGGCCCAAGAATCTCAAAGGGGATGCTTGTGAAATAAATTTCTTTTTACCATAAGTGGATGAAGCATTGGACCTGCGAGTTCTTAGTGTACCACAAGGGCACACTATCCCAGGTGGATCCACTATTACCACTAAAAAAAAAATTATGGCTAACTCTATGATACAAATGAAGGAGTTTAAATGGTTGAAACACAATCATAAACAGCCATTGGGCTTATGGAGTCTGAAAATGCTTATTATGACCACAACATTAGTTGAACATGGAAGTCAGGGCATCAAAAGTTCAATATATCATTTAACACATAGAAACATGTAGGAAACACAGTCTACAAATTCATGAAGGAAGTTAGAGCATAGCCAATGAGTTCTAAGTATCATACATTCATACTACTACAAATTAGGAAGTGAGGACAAACATAAAACAAGCTACCATTGAACTCTTTCTGAATCCTCAGAAGTAAAGCCAAAGTCTATATTCATAAAAACATAATCTTCTACAATGACACAATAAGAGTGTTTTTCCTGAAAATTTCCAACCCCTGTGGCATTACATCCCATGTCATATATAGAGTTTCCTTACAAGCTTGAATTCCTTCCCCCAACAAGAGGGGAATTCAAATTTCCCTAGACCTGACACCTATTGAACTTTAAACAAACTTATTAATTACAACTGACTGTAAACTAATAGTCTTAAAGACCTAATTTGACTAGGAGTGTAACTCCTTATCTCTGCTAGCTACAACTTTAATTATGAAACTAACTCGTTCCTTGACATATGTCCCTTTTCATCTTTGGATTGAGTGCTGACTTTAAACTTCATGCTAGCCTTTGATTACTTGCCTTCAACAGTCCCTGGATATTAGGAAAACTACCCCTGTTTTTTTGCTTTAGTCTCCAAAATGGTTCCTCGAATATTTTTAACCATTTTATCCCCTTTGATAGCATGTGATGCCTTGAATTAGTCCCAATATCCTGCTCAAAAACTTGAGCTAAGACAAAACCCCTTAGGTGCTGGTTGAAGCATGACAACTATCTGAGCTACAAAATGACTAATGTTTTCTTAGCGCAGAGTTTGGAGATATTAAATGCTTCCTATTCTTTGAACTTGCCTTTGCTTAGTATGCAAAACTTCTTAGGTGGCCCCTTTGTGTCTTCTACAGCAACATTCTTTCATAAAAGTCAAACTTCCTAGCTTCACATCCTCATCATCAACGTCCTCTCTATTTGCAAAATCATTGAATTTGTCTATATGTTCTTCTGCTGTGATTTCTTCATCACCACCCCATGTTGGAATTCTTGCAGCATATTTTCGAGGAAGGTCATGCAAAACAGCAGGGAGTGCAAGTGGAGCATACCTATCAGGTATGGCCATAATTAAAGGAGGAGTAGTAGTGACAGGTACAAAAGGGACAAAGGATGAAGAATTAATATGAGGAGGGTTGCTTGGTGTTTGAAAGCCACTAAGAATAGCATAAGAAAAAGATGAGTTATTGATATGAAAAAGACTACTTGGGCTCTGCAAACCAGTGACAAATGTACTCCAATTGGTAAGGGGTAAACCAACTTTAGATCTAAGAAAGACTTCAAAAGGATCAAGCTCTTTCACTTTATCTAAATCTTCCCTTTCTAACAATAATTCAAAAGTAACTACTTCCCAAAATTTATCTTTATCTTCTTGTGATACTAAGGCTGAGGTACTAATTCCTCTCTTTTGTAAATCTAAAACAATTCTAATGAGCTCTTCTTCGTTTTCTAATCTAAACAACACTTCATGAATTTTTTCATCAACTATTTTGTCCTCGGGACTTCTTGAGAATTCAGAGAGCAAAGATTTTGAATAAGATGGAGAACCTGGTGTTTCAGTAAATCTTTGTCTACTTCTTGAAAGATTGTTGCGATTGTCCACAGGAGTAGGTGGATTCGGGTCAAGATTGCTCCGTGTATATCTCCCTCTCGAAGCCACCTTTAAAACTTTGAAATTGTATGGAGTCACCAAGGTAGATTGCAGCTCCGAAAATTCTTCTGAGCTCGTACTACCTTCAGAAGTTCATCTTCTTTGATTTCGGGATTGAATAATCTTCAGGCTCCCGGTAGACGCACCAAAACGTTATCACAAAAACTAACCCTGACAAGCTACTGATCAGGTAGACATTGAGTAAATGTTTCAAACTAACTTTTGGTTGAGGCTTAGCCTCCTCAACGTAAGAGAGCTCTCTCACTAGGTTAAAGATTCTGATAATGGATTAGATGGCTAACTCTATGAAACAAATGAAGGAGTGTAAATGGTTGAAACACTTTCAATAAATAGCCATTGGGCTTATGGAGTCTGAAAATGCTTATTATGACCACAACATTAGTTGAACATGGAAGTTAGGGCATCAAAAGTTCAATATATCATTTAACACATAGAAACATGTAAGAAACACAGTCTACAAATGCATGAAGGAAGTTAGAGCATAGCCAATGAGTTCTAAGTATCATACATTCATACTACTGCAAATTAGGAAGTGAGGACAAACATAAAACAAGCTACCATTGAAGTCTTTCTGAATCCTGAGAAGTAAAGCCAAAGTCTGTATTCATAAAAGCATAATCTTCTACAATGACACAATAAGAGTGTTTTTTCTAAAAATTTCCAACCGTGGGGCATTACAACCCATGTCATATATAGAGTTTCCTTACAAACTTTAATTCCTTTCTCCAGCAAGAGGGGAATTCGAATTTCTCTAGACCTAACATCCATTGAACTTTAAACAAACTTATTAATTAAAACTGACTGTAAACTAATAGTCTTAAAGACCTAATTTGACTAGGAATGTAATTCCTTATCTATGCTGGTAACAACTTTAACAATGGAAACAAGACTCTATCCTATGTTTTAGACTCCCTAAACAAAACAATAGAAATGACTTGACCAAGATTGACTTACAACTTTGAAACCATACAAGTTGTCCAAAACATAATATTTAGGTTAAAGATTTTGATAATGGATTAGATGGATAACTCTATGAAAAAAATGAAGGAGTGTAAATGGTTGAAACATAGTCAATAAATAGCCATTGGGCTTATGGAGTCTGAAAATGCTTATTATGACCACAACATTAGCTGAACATGGAAGTCAGGGCATCAAAAGTTCAATATATCGTTTAACACATAGAAACATGTAGGAAACACAGTATACAAATGCATGAAGGAAGTTAGAGCATAGCCAATGAGTTCTAAGTATCATACATTCATACCACTGCAAATTAGGAAGTGAGGACAAACATAAAACAAGCTGCCATTGAACTCTTTCTGAATCCTGAGAAGTAAAGCCAAAGTCTGTATTCATAAAAACATAATCTTCTACAATGACACAATAAGAGTTTTTTTTCTGAAAATTTCCAACCCTTGGGGCATTACAACCCACGTCATATATAGATTTTCCTTACAAGATTGAATTCCTTCCTCCAGCAAGAGGGGAATTCGAATTTCTCTAGACCTGGCACCTATTTAACTTTAAATAAACTTATTAATTACAACTGACTGTAAACTAACAGTCTTAAAGACCTAATTTGACTAGGAGTGTAACTCCTTACCTATGCTGGCAACAACTTTAACAATAGAAACAAGACTCTATCCTATGTTTTAGACTCCCTAAACAAAAGAATACAAATGACTTAACCAAGACTGACTTACAACTTTGAAACCATACAAGTTGTCCAAATATTTTTTTTTAGTGATAACAGTGAAGCTAAGATTATTTGCACAAACCTTTATCGGGGAAGTTAGAAAATGGTTTAAATCCCTCCCAATAAGAAGCATTCATAATTGGGTAGAGTTTGAAGATAGCTTTCTAAGGAAATGGGTAAATAGAACTAATCCAGTTCAAGCTCTTTCCGAGTACAATAATCTTAGAAGGGCACCTGATGAGACAATTCAAAACTTCTCAAAGAGGTTTAACAAAGTGTTTAATTCCATCCCAACTCTCTTGAAACCTCCGGAAGCCTTAGCGCGAATGAGATTTGTTGAAGCATTTGGTTATGATTTTTCTCTGTTGATTAGAGAGAGATACTTTGCTACATTTGTTGATATGCAAAATGATGCAATAAAAGTAGAAGTAAACATGGTTGCTGCTAAAATATCAAGGATGTGAAAAGCTAAATTGAAAGAAGAAGAGAAACCTCCCTCTTCAGCTCCTAAATATAAGATAGATTCGATGATGAAGATCATGGAGAAGCTGATGGATAGGTTAGCTCTTGGAAACACCTCTGCCCTTTTGTGCAGCACGAGTCTCAATTTAGAAATCCTTAGTTTAGGAGACCTCAAAATCAACAAAGACGAAGAGAAAATAGGAATCAACAACCTGACCCTCCAGTGAGACCTCCTTTTCAGCAGAATTTTGTTGATGAAGAAGATGAGCATGAGATTCTGGAAGAGTCTATCCATTGTCTTGATGAAGAAATGTCAGGAATTTTCTTGGCTAAGTAAGATCATAATAATTCCAATTTGACCAAGCAAGGAGAGGAGCCTTTTGATTATTTAAAAGGGTATCAACATGCTATCTTTGAAATGCAAAAATAGTACAATCTCAGAAATAAAAATGTGCCAATTATTGCAAACAAAACATAGCCCAAGAAGGATGTTTCAAAGGTTATTGAATCCAAAAGGGATACCCCAAAGGCTGCTAAAGATAAAAATGATTCTCCACTCAGTAAAAAGGACATTCAACCTCCATCTCCTATCAAAGAAATTGAAAAAATTGTTTATGTTTTTAACCTTGAGAATGAAATTGCAAAAATCAAAATATCAGTCCCTTTTAGTGAAATTCTCAAGGTAGATAAATACAGAAGTAAGATTGTAGAGATGTTAAATTCACAACCAGGAGTTGCTAATATCTTAAATGTGAAAGAAGATAAACCTACTATATACTTGGGTCCAAGACTTGAAGATGATCAGAATGAAGAATTTCCTCCTTTCTATGTAAGCATTAGTATTCATGATATGACCTTACATAATGCTATGTTGGATTCGGGGGCTTCTCATAATCTCATGCCTAAGGTAATCATGGAGAGGTTGGGATTACAGGTAACAAGACCATATAAGGATTTATTCTCTTTAAATTCAAAAAGAGTCCAATGCATTGGTTTAATCAAAGATGTTGTTGTTGGTCTACCACAAATCCCAGCAAAGACAATTGTCATGGACATTCTTGTGGCTGACATTCCACCAAAGTTTGGGATGTTGCTGTCAAGATCGTGGGCGGCCAAAATCAAAGGCACAATGCAAATGGACCTTACTTATGCTACCATCCCTGTTTTTGGTGAGCAAAGGAGATTGTATCGGGAGACTAGAATGGCCTATATGGTAAGCAGCAAGGATAAACCTCAAAATTTTCCTATTTATTCATTCGATACTAAACTTGGGTCTGCCATTCTTTTCAATGAATCATTTTATAGTGGATGGGAAGAGATGCATTTAGAAAATCAACACTCAGAAAATTAGCAAGGAAATGAGAAAGAGAAAGAGAGATGGTGGTCTTTTTACTTTGATGGATCAGCAAGAAAGGAAGGGGCTCGAGCTAGAATTTGGATCACAAGTCCAAGTGATGAAAGTAAGTTTTACTCTTACAAAGTAAACTTTGATTGCACAAATAATATGGCTGAATACGAATCTCTGATTTTGGGTTTATAAGTCTTGTTAAAGATGAAGGCTCAAAACATTTCTGTTTTTTGGAGATTCTGAATTGGTTATTAAACAAGTGGAATGTGCTTATCAAATAAAGGATGTAAGGATGAGAGCATATAGAAATTTAGTGTTAGATATGTTGGAAAATTTTCAAGCATATTCTTTCACTATCAAAATTAGAGACCAAAACCCCATTGCAGATTCACGCGCTGTTTCCGCAAGTTTGTTTGTCATTCTTAACCATTCTTCTAAAAAGTATGAGGTGGAAGTTTGTCATCGACCAGCTATACCAGTTAACATCACCAATTGGCAAGTATGTGAAGATTATCAACAGGTAAAGAATTTCATTGAATTAAAGGAATAATTTGAAAGCACTCAAGTGGATCAACAAAATATGTTTGTGGAGTCAAAAGAAAATTCTGAATTCTTACAATTAAAAAACAATTCAATACCTAAGGGTCTCATTCCTCTTGAGAAGTTGTTTGATCAAAATGATGTGTTCAAATCTCCAAAGATACAAGCTAATGAGGAGGAAGTAGAGAGCTGCAATTTAGGGACTTCAGTTGTACCTAAGATGATTAAAATCTCAAAGTTTCTTTCAGTTGATATGAAAGCCAAATATGTTGAGATGATGAAAAGGTTTGTTGATGTTTTTTCTTGGAGCTATGCTGATTTAAAACAATATGATTCCTCTATATTCAGCATACTATTCCCATTAAAGAGAATAAGAAACCTTTCAAACAAAAGTTAAGAAGAATTAATCCTCTTCTCATGCCATTAATTGAAAAGGAAATTAAGAAACACTTTGATGCCAAAATCATAGTCCCAATCAGATTCTCAAATTGGCTTGCAAATTTGGTTCCAGTTAGGAAGAAGAATGGAGATATCATAATTTGTATTGACTTTAGAAATTTGAATAAGGCTTCATTGAAAGACAACTATCCTCTTCCCAAGATGGATTTAATTCTACAAATATTGTTGGTTTACAAATAATGTCTATGCTTGATGGCGTCTCAGGGTACAATCAGATTCTTGTGCATCCAAATGATCAAGAGAAGACAACCTTCACAATGCCATGGGGTACATTCATGTACACCAAGATGCCTTTTGGTCTCATGAATGCAAGGGTCACTTTTCAAAGAGTGATGGATATTACTTTTGCTAAAGAAAAGGATAAATAAGTGGTTGTTTATCTTGATGACATCACAATTTTTTCAAAGAGAGAATAAGATCATTTGAAACTCCTTGAAATAATTCTGCTGAAATGTAGAAGGTTTGGTATTTCTCTTAATCCCACTAAAAGTATCTTTGCTTTAACATCAGGCAAGCTACCTGGTCATATTATTTTTGAAGAAGGAATTAGGATTGATCCTAATAGATTTAATGCAATTCAAAAGCTAGATTTGACAAGAAGTAGGAAAGAGATCCAATCTTTTCTTGGAAAGGTGAATTTTGTGAGGCACTTCACTCCTAATTTTGCTAAAATTGTCAAGGATATAACAAGGATGTTAAAGAAAGGAGTGGACTTTAAGTGGACAGCTGAAGCAAAGAAATCTTTTGAGGAAATCAAGAAGGCATTTACGCAAGCACTGGTACTCATCAGCCTAGATTTTACCAAGGAATTTCTTTTTTTTACATTTTCTTCTGAAAATACAATTGCTGGAGTTTTGCTACAAAAAGGAAATCAAGGTACTAAACAGCCTATTTCTTTCTTTTAGTAGGACATTAGCAAATGCTGAACTGAAGTACAATATTCTAGAAAAGCAAGCTTATGCCTTGGTGAAAACTATAAAAGATTTTAGAATCTATGTTCTACATTCTCATATTGTGGCATATGTTCCAAATGCTATAATAAAAGACATTCTAACACAAGCAAATCCAGATGGTAAAAGGTGAAAATGGATAGCCAAATTGCTAGAAGACATTGATATCAAACCTACCAAATTGGTGAAGGGTCGAGGCTTGGAAAAGCTAATGACTCAGTCAAATCTAGACTGTCTTGATATAAATCTAAATGCAGAAATATTAGAAATTTCTGAAGTTGAGGAAGAATTAGTCCAAATCAATGAGAAATTCTTGGTTTCAGAATGGTACAAGGATGTGGCTTTTCTTCTACAGCATAATAAAGCACCTGCCAATTTAACAAAGTCCAAAGCAAGGTTTTTCAAGCTGAAATCCTTAAGATATTTTGTATATGACCAAAATCTGTTTTGCAAAGATGCAGGAGGGATCTTGTTAAATTGTCTCCTTGAAGAAGAAGCTGATAGAGTTATTGAAGAATTTCATAAAGGAGATTGTGGAGGACACCACTAATGGAAAGCTACTACAAATAAAATCTTAAAGGTTAGATATTTTTGGCCAAAAATGTTCATAGATATCTACAAAATGGTGGCTACATGTCATGAATGTCAAATATTTGAAGGGAGAAGAAAGCTTGTGCCTTTTCCTTTGGTTCCTATATATGTGGAGGCGCCTTTCTAGCAATGGGGATTGGACTTTATTGGAGAAATTCATCCTCCTTCATCAGGGAAACATCACTGGATTCTCACAGCCATAGATTACTTCACAAAATGGATAGAGGTGATTCCAACCAGGGAAGCTAATGATTCAGTAATTATCTCTTTTCTAGAAAATAACATATTGTCTAGATTTGGTTTCCCAATGAATATTATAACTGAAAATGCTCAAGCTTTGAAGTCCAAGAAAATGATTAACTTTTGTCACCAATATCACATTACTCTTGGACATTCTACTGCCTATTATCCCCAAGCAAATAGCCTTGTTGAATCATCAAACAAGAGTATTGTAAGGATCATCAAAAAGGTGTTGCAAGAAAATAAGATTGGCATTTGAAATTGAAGTATGCCTTATGGGCTAATAGGATTTGTACAAAGAGATAAATTGGGACTTCACCATATGAATTAGTTTACGGTGTTGAAGCTATATTCCCAACATCACTTGGAGTACCAGTAATGAAACTAATTCGAGGACTATAAGAGGAACCAAATGCCATTCAAAGGAGAATCAATCATATGATAGCCTTGCAGGAGAAGAGGAATGAAGTATATGACAGTCATCAACACAGTTAGAACAGAATCAAGAATACATTTGATGAAAAGATCAAAGAAGTTAGTTTTCAAATCCATGACAAAGTGCTGAAATGGGAGGCCAGAATTGAAGAAAAGGGCAAGCATGTTAAGTTTCAGAATTTGTGGAAAGTTCCTTATCAAATTGTTGCTTTCCATGGAAACAATACTTACATTCTACAGGAAATTGATGGAGGATCATATGGAGGACCTGTTAATGGCAAGTTCCTAAAGCATTATCATTGTTGATGTACTACCAATTTCTCATAACATTGTATATATGTGTTTTATCAGTTTTTTTTTCTAATAATGACAAGTTAAAATAGAAGGCTTAAGCCCGAGGTGAAGGCCAAAGAAGCTCAAAGGGGATGCTTGTCAAATAAATTTTTGTTTATCATAAGTGGATGAAGCACTGGACCTGCGAGTTCTTAGTGTACCACAAGGGCACGCTATCCCAAGTGGAGCCACTGTTGTAACTAAAAAAAAAATAGACAACTTGTATGGTTTCAAAGTTGTAAGTCAGTCTTGTTCAAGTCATTTCTATTGTTTTTTTTAGGGAGTCTAAAACATAGGATAGAGTCTTGTTTCCATTGTTAAAGTTTTTGCTAGCATAGATAAGGAGTTACACTCCTATTCAAATTAGGTCTTTAAGACTGTTAGTTTACAGTCAATCGTAATTAATAAGTTTTTTTTAAGTCCAATAGGTGTCAGGTCTAGAGAAATTCGAATTCCCCTCTTGCTAGAGGAAGGAATTCAAGCTTGTAAGGAAACTCTATATATGACATGGGTTGTAATGCCCCACGGGTTGGAAACTTTTAGAAAAAACACTCTTATTGTGTCATTATAGAAGATTATGTTTTTATGAATACAGACTTTGGCTTTACTTCTTAGTATTCATAAAGACTTAATGGTAGCTTGTTTTATGTTTGTCCTCACTTCCTAATTTGCAGTAGTATGAATGTATGATACTTAGAACTCATTGGCTATGCTCTAACTTCCTTCATGCATTTGTAGACTGTGTTTCCTACATGTTTCTATGTGTTAAATGATATATTGAACTTTTGATGCCTTGACTTCCATGTTCAGCATTTTCAGACTCCATAAACCCAATAATTGTTTATTGACTACGTTTCAACCATTTACACTCCTTCATTTGTTTCATAGAGTTAGCCATCTAATCCATTATCAAAATATTTAACCTGGTGAGAGAGCCCTCTCAGGTTGAGGAGGCTAAGTCTCAGCCAAAAGTTGGTTTGAAATAGTTACTCAATGTCTACCTTATTAGTAGCTTGTCAGGGTTATGTTTTGTGATAACAAGTTCCACCAACAAAACATTGCACAAATAAGATAAGATAAATTTGGTCCAATAGCTACTCTGAGCCTACAACCCAACCATTGAGACTACATACAAAGAACCCAGACTGTGGAAACCAAACCCACTTGCCCAGAAGCAATCCTATGCTAACAGGAATTAAACCAAGACAGGCCCCAAAACCAGGACTGTCGCACAACCAAACAAGAGTGCCAAACCCAATAGACTTTATCCAGCAAAGTCATACTGAACCTAAAAAGGTCCACTAGGGCTCTCCTAACTTCGACCCTATGACAGCACAATATAGGGTTGAGGTTACATACAACCAAGGCTTGACTTCGAGCTCACCCAAAGCCTACATACCTTGGAACTAAACAAAATTTACCACAGACCCAAACCCTTTCTGTTCATTCTTACCCTAGTAAGGAGTACCACCACATATAAAACCCTCTAACAACCAAAC
Source organism: Pinus taeda (assembly GCA_000404065.3). Classification (NCBI taxonomy): domain Eukaryota; kingdom Viridiplantae; phylum Streptophyta; class Pinopsida; order Pinales; family Pinaceae; genus Pinus; species Pinus taeda. Next base: position 40,687 of record APFE031079913.1, on the reverse strand, counting down.
ATTGCAAGAGCCCATGCGAGACAACCAGATACCATACACTACTAACACCAAGACATACAAAATGAGAAACTCAACCCAAACTAGAAACCAATCAAGGTCATGCTTCAGGAAATTCCAATTCCAGTCCCGCCAAACCATAGACCCATGCATCTCATAGTTTGAAGGGTGAATAGATTGATCCATAAATGCAGAATATGCTAAATTAAGGTCGGAAACATACTAGTGATCACTACCAAAACCTAGAGTAGACGAAGACCACAAGCTGCCCAGAACCACCATCTCAGACCAAATCCCCAGAAGCCTAAGGTCGCAGACTAACTTACCAACAAGTTAGATGGAAAGAAAGGTCATTAAACTACCCATGCACACTTCCACCTCTCCAAGTGAAGCATGCATGCGGAGGGTGGCTGAAAATTCATTATGGATACACATTAAATGTTGGATCAAGACAAGCCCAATGGGGCCATCTCACAACCCATTAGGGGAGGTAATTCCTACTCACCACTTGTTGATCACTGTCTTTTTTATCTTGCTCAAGAATACCTTGGAGAGGGAGTAAATCATATTCCAAAGGATTTGGGGGCCATACCATTTCTACAGACCTCCCGAGTGTGTACAACTCCAATTTTCCAAGAAGTCAACAACTTTATTTCCTTCTCTTCGAACATGAGAAGTTAATAGGTAGTCAAACGAAGGAAGTATCTCTCCGACCAACTGCACCAGATGGGAAATGCACCAACTATGACTCAACATTTCCCATCAGGTTCCATGGATTAACTTCTTGATTATGTCCACCACCAATCATGAATCTCCTTCAATCACTATCCTTTTATAACTTATCCTTTGAGTAATGAGAAGGCCCTATCTGATTTAAGTGAACTATTCCTCATTTTCATTAGCATAACCACAGTCTGCAGCGAAAACAAGTATGGTTTTCTTCTGATAATCTCTAAAAATCCCACCATACCCAGTGTTCTCGGGTTTCCTTTTGAAGCCCCATCGAAGCTTAATTTGATAAAATCTTCCTGGGGCCCCGTGAAATGCTTCGGTGATGAGGTGGGAGGAGTCAAAACTTTCCATGAACTTGGGAATGTCATACTTGCAAATAATTTTAACATATTAATAATTCTTGCTTCATGAGGGGCTACTTTCCAATCATTTGGATGCCATTTTTCCTAGAGAATAGTCTCTCGAATATTCTACATAATCCCTACCCAAATTACCTCCTGAGAGGTTTTTCAGTCTTTGAAAATTATGTTATTTCTTTCTTTCCAGATGGCCCATACTAGGAAGCCCAGAGCTAAATTCCATCTCCGATTTAAAACTAGGCTCAAGAAAATTCCTTTATGCCATAGGATTATAGATTCTTTGATGCTCTGGGGGTCCCTGTACAAGTGGCTAAACAAGTCCCCAAGTTGGTGCCATTTTTGGATTGCAAAAGGACAGGTGTTTAACAAATGTTATAGGTGTTCATTGTGCCAACTACATAGGATTCAACAAGAAGGGCCCTGGAAGCCTCTCTTCTGGAACTGGTCCCAAGTAATAATTCTCCCATGACATAAAAACCATACAAATTTTCTATTTTTGGCCAAAATTTACTCATCCAGACCTTCTTCCATAGGGGACATTGGTGATTTTGGGGTCCCTCTGATCTACTCTTGTCTGCTTCTTTAATTCTAAATGTACCCCTGGTCACATATCCCCATCGCAGGATGTCTTCACCCTCCTGGTAAGTTATTGGGCCTTGATTGGAGTTCCTGATCCATGATTTGCCATTGATCAGAGGGAGGGGGATTTGGCCAATCCACAACCTCTTTCCACTTTCTCCATCCTGAGATTTGTTGAGAGGCATTCCAAAAGTGGTTGACCGTATAGAAATTCCTACTAGTTGTATAAAGGAAAATGTCCCCAAGATCTTGTTGACTAAACAATTTTTCTCTATGTTGCCAAGAGTCTTGCCAGAATAAAGTTTTGTTGCCATTTTGAATTTCCCCAAAAAAGTGTTGATTTATTAGATCCATGTTCTTTTCTACCAAGTTCTAGATTGCAGATCCATGGGGGGGATGACTATATCTAAGGACATCTTTAGTTTGGATTAGGATGTCGTATTTTCTATTCTAATTTTTCTTCCATAAATCAGGTCCTCCTTTTATCCATCTCCACCATAACTTACCTCCCATAAAATAGCTTAAGGTGTATGGATCCTTGAGACTTAAGCCTCTAGCCATCTTAGGAAGGGTGAGAGTGTTCTAGGATATCAATGCCCATTTTTTTAATTGTTGAGCCCCTTGCCATAAAAATTTCCTTAAGATATCAACCATAGTTGAATAGGAGGTTTTAAGGGCAACATTTCCTAATAGTTTGCATATTGGAATGGATTGAAGGACAACTTTTAGGAGAACAGTTATACCATCCAGATTGAGAGCTCTGAATGCCCAACCATTAAGTTTCGATTGGATTTTTAGAAGGAGATATTTCCAACAAGAGGTCTTTAAAGATTTATACGCTAAACGCATACGCAAATACTTCATAGGTAAAGACCCCATACCAAAACCCAACAATCAGGCCAGGAAGGTTTGGATCATCCTTGGGGTATTAAAAAAGAAAATATTAGGTTTCTCATTATTAATCAAAGTACTCGAGGTCATCATATACTCCTGAATAATTTCTTTGATTTTTCGGGCTTCTCTCAAGGAGACTTAACATAATAACATGATGTCGTCCATAGAGTGTTTGTGAGTGATGGGTAAATTGTTGCCCCAAGTTCAAATACCCTTAATATGGGAAGTGTGAACTGCTGATTTCAAGAATCTTCCCAAGCCCTCAGTTGTCAGGATAAAGAGGAATGGAGAAACCAGGTCTCCTTGCCTGAGGCCTCGAGAAGAATTAAAGTTTCGATAGGGAAATCCACTGAGAATGATAGAGAAAACCGGGTTAGACACCATGGAGAAAACCCAATTCACCCATCGTTGATCGAAACCAAATGACTTCATAACACTCATCAAAAAGGACCAGCGAAGATGTTCGTAGGATTTGGATAAGTCCAATTTTATCATCAAGCCAGGAGATTTGAGTTTCTTTAGGGAATGAACCATTTCTTGAGAGATAATGATGCCATCTAGGATTTGGCAGCCTTCCACAAAACCAGATTGCTCTGGTGAAATGAAGGCTGCCAGAATGGGCTTCACGCATTTGAAAATGATAGTAGAAATAATTTTATAGATAACATTCCATAAAGCAATGGGTCTAAAACCCTGGGGGTTCTCCGATTTGACATTTTTAGGGATTAAAGCAATAAAAGTGGAATTACAACTTGGACATTCCTTCTAATTTTGCCTGGATTCCTCCACCACTTCAAGTATATCCTTTCCAATAAATTTCCATGTTGCTTGATAAAATTATGCCTTGAACCCATCGGGTCTAAGAGCTTTGTTCTTGGCCATTCCTTTGAAAACACCTTCCATTTCCTCCAGAGTCATTGCTTGCATTAGGGCCATGTTCTAATGACGGGAGATTATCTGAGGGATATGTCGTTTGATTCTCATGATGGCACTTGATCTATCCTGAGCTGGTTCCAAGAGAAGGTTCTAGAAATGGTTAACCACCAAATCTTCCATCTCTTTGTGTTGAACCAATAAATTCCCCGCCCCATCCTTAAGAGAGAATATGTGATTATGTTTTTTGTGTTGGATCATTGCCTTATGGAAAAACCTTGTGTTGTGTCCTCCCTCGCGAAGCCATTGGACTTGGGATTTTTTTTTCCAGAGAATTTCCTCTTGTTTCCTTCTTTCTTCTAACTAATTGAACAGAAGACCTTCAATCTCAACAAAAATCTATGATCTTCCTTCTAGAATGATTCTTTGTTGTACTTCTTGCATGTGATCTTGGAGATTTTTTTGCTCTTTCTGGATGTTCCCAAACTCTTCCTGGTTCCATTTCTTAATTTGAAGCTTGAGGTATTTTAGCTTGAGTTGAAATGTGTGCATATGATTTGAACCTTGCACAGTACTTCCATTCCACCAACATCCTACGTTCTTCATAAATAACACATCATGCAACCAAAAAGTTTCAAAGAGGAAGGGTTAGTTTTTTGGCCCCACTTTTAAGTCAAGAATCATCCTTATCAACCAATGATCTGATCCCATGCTCCAGAGTATGGAGGCTTCTTAACACATATCCCTACTTATAACTTTTTCAGACACTAGGAATCGGTCCAAGCGTGATTCTACCTAAAGAGTTCCCCCCCACCCCGCCCCCCCTTTTGTTATTCCAAGTGAAAACTCCATTGATTGTAGGCATATCCATTAGGTGTAGTCCTACAATTATGTCTCGGAATGCTTCCATATCTGCATCCATCCACCAAAGCCCTCCCTTTATTCCCTCTAACGATGCAATAACATTAAAATCACCACCCATAATCCATATTTCCTCCTCATATAACCTTTTTAGTTTTCCTAAATTTTGGAGGAAAACCCCCCTTTCTCCTGGAATGTGAGGCCCATAAACCCCAGTCAAAAGAGCCCATTCCTTGGATCCAATGTGGTGAAACTTTCCTGATAGAATCCTGGGAAGGCTGACCCACTCTTTAAATATCACCTCCCTCAGGTTCCATAGCATCGAGAGCCCACCAACACTGTCGTTGGAATATTGGGCCACCACATCATTTTGTATTTTCATGCTCTTTACAATCTCTTTCAATATGTATTCTGATATTTTTTTTTCTTGAATAATCATAATACTCAGATGATATTTTCAAATCCCATATTTCAAATACCTTTGCTTTCCTCGATTTGTTGAGGCCTTGGACATTCCATGATGTAATGATCATTGAGAAGACTTGTTAAAATGGTGGAAAACCACTGACAATGGTACCATCCTTCCCGAGTTAACTAACAAATCACCCACCATCTATATGGATTTTTGTAGGTTTTTTCATCCTCTTTTCTTACCTCCTTTCCTGACTATAGTTAATTCCACCCCCCTATCCTTGTTTGGATCCCAAATGCTCGAGCAAATATAATGTTAGGGGTCCCTGTTTGGCTTCGAATCGCTAAAAAGTTTCGCGATATAGTTTCTTTTACTCCTCGAGGATAAATATTTAATTCAGGTGCTTCCATCCGTTCAACAATCTTCTCATCACTTGTTCCTCTATGCTCAGTTCTTCTTTAGAGCCATCTATTTTCATGTTTTCTTACTCTACCTACATTACTTAGTTTTATTTTTCCTGGGTTTCCTCTTCAGCTTTTCTCTTAGGCCTTTGTCCACCCTTTGGATTATTCTAATGGTTTTCTGGGTGGGTCAGGCCACTGGATTCATTGATGCTCTCCTCCTCCTCTATTAGGGCTTCAAAGCAGTTTATTTGATTCAATCCTTTCTTTAGGTGCATATGCATTGTGGTTATTGGGGCTTTCGCACTTTGTTTCTTTTTTCAGACCTCCTGAAATCCTTCATTTTCCCCCTACCCTTTTGTTGAATCTTTGGCTTTTGGCGAGTCTGTCGCGTCACTTTTATTTAGAGGGAATACCTTACAAAGTTTCCCATTCTCATGATAGTGTCTGCATCAGAAGGGAATGTGTTTGTAATCCAAGAGTTGATGCCATACCTTGTCTTGATACTCTGACTCTATGAACTCTGGAAGGGGTTCAGTAATGTTCATGTACATACAAATCCATGCGTAGGAGGTATACTTTCCTCTCCTGGTTGAATCTACCATTTTCACAAAGAAATAGAATTTCCTATACCTTCTGATATCTATGGCTCCCAAAAATGCATTAAGAGTCCAAACAATCTAACCCAAACCAGGGCAGCCATAAGTTTCTCCTGGCATGGATTGTAGCATTCCTCCTAATGTCACATGAAGAGTCCTGCATTGTAATATAAATATGGGCCATTATCAAATATACTTTCCTTATCATCTAGGCTAGTGACGATCACCGTGAAGAACCCTTGAGCCCCTAACATCAGATCTATGTGTCCTTTTGGCTACTATTTTAACTATATCAATTTTAGTAGACCTCGTTAAGAGGGCCATATCCAAATGAACTTGCAGATCAAGGCATGATCTTTCATAAACTTCTAGTATGTTTCCAATTTTTTGTTGGGATAACAAATCGGGATTTTTTAACATTTCTAGACATACATTTCCCCCCTAAATCGGTTCTTCCATTGAGCCCCCAACACTGGGGTTCCTTTAGCTATGTTGCTTTCACAACTATTTTCCGCAATCGCCCCTTGCGCACTAGATTCTTCCGCTATAATATTTCTGTAGGATGGGATCTCTCGCCCGCCCCCCATGTGAATTACCATCCCTGTCATCAAAACCTGCAAGGAGGGCATCCGCTCTGTTGTGCTTAGAGATTGATGATATGGTGGTTCAGATTTTGCTGGAGGAAACCCTATGAGAGTGTTTCCTCATTCGACTATGACTATTAACTTTTATCACAATATTACATCTAATCTTATTTTATTATTTCCACTATTATTTTATAATATTCCTTAGGAGGCCCATTTTAGACCTCAAAATTTCTCTAATGAAGCAAAAATAGCAGTTGCAAAAGTGAAAGCGACACTTGCAAAAACAAAGGTGTGCAAAAGTGATAGTTGAGAAAACTCACCGAAATAGAAGTACAATTGAAATCAAAGTGAGGAAGGTTGTCAATGGAGAGTGTGCACATATTGCTGACATGTGTTTCATAGTACATTGTGCTTATGGATTGTGCAGTCACTGTCCCTAGTGATTGCACAAGATTTTCCTTCAAGAGATGTGTAAGGCCTATCCAAGCTTGCATAGCTTTATTTGTATTTGTGAATTCATTAAAGATTGAACATGTGTGAGCAACTAAATTTGACACTTGAAATCTAAGGAAACATCAACCGACCATGAAACGACTATGAACAATCAGGGAATGACGGATCCTAGGATCACAAGTAGGCCCTAAAATTCAAGTGTAAGCAAAATTTTGGAGAGTGTTTTTCGCGGCAACAACACTCGTGTATAGAAATATTTTTTTAATGGACATGGCCATATCTTCTATGCCTCAATTCACATGGATTTATGTCAATGTGTACTAAAGCTTGAGGAGAAGGATTCAAAAGTATATACAACCTTCCCTCACAAATCCCAATAAGTTTGGAATTGTCTATACTAGATCCCTTAGCCTATATAACCACATTTCCATCTATAAATGCTATCTTGTCTCCTTAATCTTCTAAAAAATAAATAGAAAGTAAATTATTTCTCAAACTTGGAACATAGAAAAGGTTTTTGAGATGAATGTTCCCACCATGTTATAGCTTAATGGAAGTAAATCCATTGCCTTTGACCGGACAACTATTTTTGTCTCCAAGTTCAAATTTGTGAGAAGAACTTCCTTTTGATAGAGTGTTGAGATGTCCACATTCACCTATCATATGCCTTTAAGCTCCACTATCAATTACCCATGTTTTTTCATCTTCAATTAAACTTGTAAGAGAAAAGTAGAGACTTCCATACTGGACTCCCTTAGATAGTTTAGAAATGAGGTTGGTGATGTATCCTTTGATGGATTCAAGGAGAGTGCTTAGAAATTTGAAACCTTTCTTCATGTGCTTTTCCACTTGAAATAGAGAGAGAAAGATTTGCTACAAGGATGTCTTCATTCAGGAGTGCCAACAAAATGTGATCTTCAAGCTTCTTTCCTTCACCTTAGCTCCAATACCATGTTGAGAAACCAAGTATAGTGTAAATTAAAGCTTGATTCCTCTACTTGATAATTACTTGTGAATGTTATATGTCTTTCTTGTTACTTATTATGTCTTCTTTGTCAAGCAATTATACAAAAGCAAAAAACATAAAGATCACAATGAGAAAATAGACACCAAAGTCAGGCTGTGAGCCAAGCAAAAACCCCACAAGGGGGAAAAGCCAACAATCTTTCTCTTATAGAATCAGATCAAAATGAGATATCTAAGACCTAGACCAAGACCAAGACCAAGACTAAGACCCAAACTTCCACAAAGATTCCATGTCAAACCGTCCTCCAAGTCTCCTCCAAAAAGTCAAAGGCAATGTCAGTCAAACTCTTTTAAATAAAGTCAACTTCATAATTTCTTCCCTATAATAGAGGTTGAATGTTGGTCTTGCAATACCTCAAAAAATTTGTTAGAAATTTCGCGTGTGTGATCTGAACTAGAGTAGAAAATTTTGATTTCTTCTTTTCCTTTGACTTCCCCCTCTCTCCTTTGACTTTGGCCTTTCTCCTCCTTGTTTAGGTGTAGAAATAGATAAATGATGTGATGAATGAATTGGTTCTCCAATATGTTAAGTTGAATTATATATATAGTTTTCCAGGAGGGTCAAATAGGTGCCACTTGGCCAACTTGGTCTTCTTGTGGGCTAACGACTCAAAATAAAAATTTAAATTCTTTTTCTTACAAATGTCCAAATGGGACATGACTCAAATAAACATTATTTTGGCTCAACAATATTTTTTTTACTCTTTTGACTCTAAACATGTAGAACATGTTTTTAAAATATAAATGAATATAATAAATACATCAATGATAATTTTATATTATCAAGATTGACTCTAATTACAACTTCAACAATGTATACCATTACATTGTTAATTTTAACAAATGTGATAAGAGATTGAATATAATTTTCCAATGATAATCCTTGTTACAGTGTCATCTTGGTTCTCTTAGTTAGTATAAAATATTTTTACTTAATGTATTGGGACCATATTTATTAAATAATCTTAAAAGCTATTAGAGAGTGAAAACCACATCCTTCTATGAATCCCATCTCTCGATGTATCTTCTTATCTCTCCATGTATCATTAAAACTTTGTTATGACTTGGGCATAAGTGTGTATTTGTTGTAATCTCCCTCGTTGGTTAATGGAAAATTCATTTTGATTATTAGTGTAATTCATTTTGATTTTTAGTGTATTTCATTCTAGCATGCTTCTTTGCGGTTTTTTACGAGATCTTGTTGGTTTAGTTTAGATTAGTTATTTATTTGTAACAAAATATATTTCTACAGTGTTGATATTAATTGTTAGATTTTGCTTGAGTAATCAGTTTGAATGCTAGCAATTTTTTTGTAGTAGCATACATATCTTATGATTTATTATTAGCGTACATATCTTGCAGTTCAATATGTTTGCGTTTAGTATTGGCTAGTTGATTTGGATGTTAACAACTTTGGTGACTTGGATCGAATGGTATAAATGCTCACTGAAAATTGTGGTTGTTTGCATTATTTTTCTTTAAGGCTCATCGTAGAAGGAACATGGCACTCTGTTCATACTCTCTCTTCTTTTCAAAAATGAAAAACTAAATTAATGATTGTACTAGTTATATCATTAGAAGCATCACATACCATATTATGAAAACATATTTTTGATGATAAAATTTATTGAGATAAGTGTTTGTGTCTATGATTAATGAATGAATGAATAGATGTTACAAGTTAATGAATGATTTCTATATTTTTCTTTATGTGCATAACCACATATGTTTCTTTATGAATTTTTCATTTTTACACTGTCTATGCATGAATCATAATGTGTTGATTTCAGCTATTTTCTAGTAGATAGATTGGGTATTGGGGAATTGAGAGTGATGTGAGGGTGGGGAGGGGCCATAAGAGTTTTCACCTTCACGTGGTTGTCCCTATTTAGTAGAAAATAAATTAGGATTTGGATAATCTTAGAGCAAACCTCCCTCAATCCAACATAGCAACAACAAAGTCAACATCAACATTGACTTTGTTGTTGCTCAGTCAAATTGAGGGATGTTTGCTCAAAGATTAGACTACTTCAATAATTTTTTCTTGAAGCCAAAAGGAGTTGACTTGGGTATTCATGTGCTTGAGTCTTTTTAATTAATATCTAGTCATAATTAATTTATTTTATTATTTTGATTATTTAGTCATAGAAATGTTACGAATTCTTACAAATAAATGTAACTCTAAATCCTTTATGAACTCTATTGAAATCCTACCATTTGAATTCATTAAGTTTTAATTTGTGGAGAAGGGGTTTTGCAAATAAATATGTAGAATATAATTGATGTGTGCTAAAACTATTAAAATGTGAGAGCCACAAATTAGAGAATGTTAAAGAATGAAAAACATGTAACAACTATTTAACCATCACATGATAATTGAAATGTAAGAGCTACAAATTAGAGAATGCTAAAGAATGAAAAACATGTTAAAAATGACATGATAATTGAAATAATTTTTAATAAGCCAAAAATAAATTTATATAAAAACAAACAAAAAAAACCAAATTTCCTTTTTAATATTCCAAAGGTGGTCATATTTCCTTAAACTTTGTACATGTATGTATGTCGAGTCTCTGGCCGCTCACCTTTGGATAGTTCCCGTAAGATCTTGCGCCTTACCATTGGATTTCCAACTCCAGATCATCGGATAACTCTCATCCACATTTGCTTCTCTCTGACAATCTATCGCCACACAAAACCCGTAAGATTTCGACATCGATTATGTCCTTTCTCAGTTATTCAACGATAGTGGTGTTGGAAATCCAACGATTAATTCATCCATGTTCGTTGTTTAGCCGATGCAGGTCATATGTCGGATATCCAATGCTCGTTTTTTCATGTGATATTGTTTAACTAACTGAGTTTCACTGAATAGCCCGGGAAACAAGGTTCGTACGTTGGATTTTAGTGCACTGTGCAGTAGTGTTCCCTAAAATATCCGAAAGAAACTTGTTATAATAAAAATACATTTGTAAGTTTTCATGCATAGTTAGTTTGTTTGTTTGTTTGTTACAATAGAACTGATAAATTATATATTATGTTGGTTCAATTTTATGTTTTATTTAGATCGTGTAATTAAAATGTGAGAAATAGATAAATGAAATAAATAGATATACATATCTACAATAGACATAAAATTTGTCTTGGGAAATTTTTATGAGAGAAAATTCACCTCAAAGGTGAGGCTATTTTGCTTCTTTCATTTTGTATAGAAATATAAAAATATAAAAGAATAGGTCCTCTCCAATATGATAAATGCACCATGGGGTGGTAGGAGGGGGAGGGATTCTCATTAATCCCGAAGGAAACATCGAAGACAAATATGCTTGGGGCCTGGGTAGGAAGACAAACAATCAAGCTAAAGCTTATGGTTTGTTTCTTGGTCTATACTTGGAAAAAAAATGGCATAAGAAAGATCACGGTCTTAGGAGACTCAATGTTGATCATAGAGCATATGAATTATAATTCATCAGCAAAAAACTTGAACTTAAGTCAAATTACTAAGAGATCCCAAGGGATGATTCCCTTCTTTGATTTGGTGTCATTTTTCATATCTTAAGAGGGAATAGCCAGGAAGCAGATAAGAAACCAAATTTGGTTTGTCAATTGAATGCAGAAAGAAGTATAGCGAATAAGGTAGAGGAAACGACATGCATTCCCTAATCTTAGTCATGGGTTTCAATTATTGGTCTGAGGATGGCATTCTTGGCTCATCCAAGAGGTTAAAAAGGAAAAACAAATTGGATATTTCAAGGTTAGTCGCTCATTATCTTTCCTTACCCCCTTCCCCCCTCGCTTCATTCTCTCCCTATTTTTCCCCTTCCTCCCCTTCCCACCCCCTCCCCTCTTCTCCTTTATCACCCCTTCTCCCTAATCCACGCCACCCTTCTTCTTCTCATCCCATTAAACCTCCCATCCTTATCTTTCCTCCTCCTCTCCATTTCGTTATGGCCCCCTTCTCCTTTTCATTCAGCCTCATGCTTCTTGGTCCCTGTCGCAACGACCTTTTCTTGGCCTAGCTTGTCCTTGCGCCTCGTGACAATGGTTATCTCAGCTTGTTGCAGCAACATATCTATGTCCTTCACAATGGTACTACACTTGGGTTAAGGAGGTCTCGCAGCGTGAGAACCCAACCCCCACATCATAGAATATGTTGCAAAGGTCGGTGATCCAACATAGGAGATGGTAAGTTAATGGGAGAGAATGAGAAATATTTAATCCCTTTGCTTAGAATTGCTCTGGCCACACATGGGATGAAGGCATGGGTGAGGATGAAGGACGAGGAGAAGAGCTGAGAAATTATGGTGGATAGATGGGAAATTAAGGAGGAGCATTGGGATCTCAGCTACATGAGTACTAATCTCCAGTACTGCATCAATATCCAGACCTGCACCTTCTATTTAAGGAGTGACAGTTTGATATGTTATTATGGTTTATGGTTAATCTTTGCTCAGGTGGTCTCTGCGAAGGCATGATGGCTGAAGTTGGGGTCACTGAGTATCTATTGTGGGTTTTGGGTCAAAGCATCAACCTTCATGGGGGTATTTGGAGGAGTTTACTATCGTAAGAGGAACCTATGTATTGATTTACAAAGTGTTGGTTGTCTGAGTGAGGTCAAGAATTGTGCGGATAAGCAGAGTCAGTTGGGGGAGTTGGAGTAGAACATTGCGGGCATTCTGGAGTTGGGGTGTGTTTCATACTGGAAAAGATCATGAGTGTACACTACAATTCAACAGAGGACAACTCTCTATCTGGTTCTTGGGGCCACCGCAGGCCTAGAAAAAAGGGGGTTGAGGGACGGCAAAGCTCGGGAAGGTGGAAACAACAGGAATGCTTGTAAGGATTGTGTGTAGGAACATTTGGATATTCGGGAAGGTTTGGCCATTATGCATCGATGTATACATAAATAATAAAAGGAAGCTATGGTCATGCAAGAGCAGCAACTTAAAAAGAAGGAGCGTATTCGGGAATTGGAAGATAAGGTGGATGCGTTGCGTCAACAAATTGAGAAACTGAAGCTAAGATGGAGGAGAACAGCTAGAGCAATGAAGAATAATTCATTGGACTAGATCTGAACAATCTAGCGTTGATGGAGTAGTCTGTTCTCTCACTTAGTTTTCAAAAATGATTTTGTATGGAAAACTATAGATGTATATATTTATATTACAGTTTTGTTGAATGTATAGCCATAGGCTACCATTTTGTAGGAAGCATGGGGAAAACTCTCAGGGAAGGGATGGGGAACAATTGATGTATTAGAAGCCCTTAGCAGGCTCGAAAGTATGATGTAAAACCTCAATTTTTCACGTGAACGGGCATGATTTATATATATAAAAACTCTAATCATTTTGGTTAAAAAAAAATATGATCCATGCACCTTAAAAATGTTAACAATGCAATAGTTTCATTCTGCCTTCAAGGAGGAAACCTAATTTTACAATGAATACAATGTACAAGACAAGATGAGATGATCCTAAGACTACTCTCTTAGTATAAATAGGAGACAAAGGGTACAATTATAATGAAATGGTACAATGAAAGGTTGTGGACTACAATATAATAATAGAAATGTAATAAATCAATATATGTGGCTTAATTAGGGGTTTTAACATTAATATAGGGATTAACATGTCCCTCGCCTTCAAACAAGTGTTTTTCTCAACACTTGACTAACTATAGGTGGTTCTACACGAATAACTCATCTTCCCATGTCTTCTCTTCCAGAAGTAGTTTCTTCCATTTGATGAAGGACTTAGTAATTGCTTGATTTCTCAGTTTCTTAATCTTTGTTTCAAGGATTATTTCTAGTTCTAGTATGGCTTTGCCTTATTCATTAATCTCTTGTTAAATAGATTGGACTAAAATAATATTGTTGAATTGACGCTTCCGTGATCCATATCAAGTTTATGAGAAAAAAGTTTTTTGGCGTAAATCACATGATAATACATTTGTCGACGCGTTTCGAACCAACAAGTGTGGTTCATCGTCAGGAAAAGTTGAAGAATCAGATCATGGCTACAAATTAAATAGGGAGAGCAGATCATCCAACGGCTAGAGAAATGGCTATATTATGTTAGATTGGACCAATGGCTATAATTGACCAAGAAACGGCTAGATTTGACTATTTAAATTGTTTTACTATAATAATATTATTATGTTAAAACGAATAATATTTTAATATTTATCCAATATTATTTTAAGTAAAATGGATTTTGGGTTAACAATATTCCATTTAGGGAATATTTATCGTAATTTTGATTGAAATGTTAACATATAATAACTATTAGTAACTGAAAGGTTTTAATATTAATCTAAACTAATAATGATTAATAATAAATTATTAGTATTAACCATCTTATTAATGGCATGATAACTAATTAATACAACTTTACATTTAATGCCTATTTAATGGGAATAAGTGTAATAGATCTAGGGATATAGTAAGGTATTAAATAATTAATAATAATTATTGTAATATTGTTTAAACTAGATTATTCAGATTAGACATGAAAAAGGGGGAATATTTTATACTCATATTTATCGTGTATAGTTAGTAACAATATGGATTTAATATTAATAATATTTGTTATTATTATATTATTGTTGTTATAATAAAATGTTATTCTTATTATTAATGGTTAGTTTATCTAATGGGAACATATGTTAATAGCTCTAGGTAAGATATTACATGAAAGGATTAAATGTATTAATATAATAGTGTTATAGTAATAGTATTATTATTAAAGGTTTGTGTAATAAATTTATTGGTAACGTTGTCTGATATTAGATAATTTAACCTATTTAGATAGTCATGAAAAGGATTGTCTCTTAAATAACATAAACTAAGGGAGAAATCCAAAGAGGAGTAAGGAAATACGGTTAAAGAAAGCAGGTTACGAGATAACAAGGGGAAAAAACAAAAAAAAAGAAAATAATCGAGGAAGGGGAGGAAGGGGAAGCAACAACTAGGAAGAGAGGCGGGATCCAGCAACTACTAATCTTCCAGCCGTCATCTCTGCTGAGATTGCTTGGCCTTCTTTCAATCTTAATTGCCTTCCTAAATTTTTAGTGATGGAATTACGCAACCTTAGCAATAACCTTGGCCTCCTCAATACAAACATGATGTTTGGTCTTCTCTGCATGCTCCGCTAGTGTGGAAGACTTAGTTCTCCCATGCTTTAGGTCAGCTGCGTGCTCATTAATCCTTTGATTAATAGAGCGTCCTATTTCGCCAATATAGGGGGTCCTACAGGAGCAAGGAATAATATAGACACCCTTCATGTCCTTAGGATCGATAGGATCCTTTACTGACCGGAGGGATTTACGAATGGTGTTGAGGGGTCTAAGGGTCGAGGGAACATCATGCTTCTTAAGAATCCGAGCAATCTTATCATTGGTCCCTTGGACAAAAGGTAGATGGACCCCTGGGACTCGTTCTTTAGGCTCTTTTATGGCAACCAAATTTTTGGAAGCTTTAGGGAAAGCCTTCTAACCAAGGTGTTTACTATAACCGTTCTCAACAAAGACATTAAGGAGATGGGATTTTTCTTTACTGAAGCTCTTTTCATCAGAGATCCTTAGGGCACGAGTAGCGAGGGTGTCGAGAACGCCCACTTTTAAGCCTTTTGACCAAGGTGTTTACTATAATCGTTCTCAATGAAGACATTAAGGAGATGGGATTTTTCTTTATCGAAGCTCTTTTCATCAAAGATCCTTAGGGCACGAGTAGCAAGGGTGTTGAGAACGCCCAACTTTTGAGCTAGGAAAGTTGGGTGTTCTCAACACCCTCGCTACTCGTGCCCTAAGGATCTCTGATGAAAAGAGCTTCGATAAAGAAAAGTCCCATCTCCTTAATGTCTTTGTTGAGAACGGTTATAGTAAAAACCTTGGTCAGAATGCTTTCCTTAAAGCTTCCAAAAGGTTGCCATAAAAGAGCCTAAAGAACGAGTCCCAGGGGTCCATCTACCTTTTGTCCAAGGGACCACTGATAAGATTGCTCGGAGTCTTAAGAAGGATAATGTTCCCTCGACCTTTAGATCCCTCAACACCATTCGTAAATCCCTCCGGTCAGTAAAGGATCCTATCGACCCTAAGGACATAAAGGGTGTCTATATTATTCCTTGCTCCTATGGGACCCCCTATATTGGCGAAACGGGACGCTCTATTAATCAAAGGATTAATGAGCATGCAGCTGACTTAAAGCATGGGAGAACTAAGTCTTCCGCACTAGCGGAGCATGCGGAGAAGACCAAACATCATGTTTGTATTGAGGAGGACAAGGTTATTACTAAGGTGGCACAGTTCCATTACCGAAAATTTAGGGAGCCAGTTAAGATTGAAAGAAGGTCAAGCAATCTAAACAGAGATGACGGCTGGAAGATTAGTAGTTGTTGGATCCTAGCTCTCTCTTCCTAGTTGTTGCTTCCCCTTCCTCCCCTTCCTCGGTTATTTTATTTTTCTTGTTTTTTCCCCTTGTTATCCCTTAACCTGTTTTCTTTAACCATATTTCCTTATTCCTCTTTGGATTTCTCCCTTGGTTTATTTTATTTAAGAGACAGTCATTTTCATGACTATCTAAATAGGTTAAATTATCTAATATCCAACAACTTTACCAATAAATTTATTACACAAACCTTTAATAATAATACTATTATTATAACACTATTATATTAATACATTTAATCCTTTCATGTAATATCTTACCTAGAACTATTAATATATGTTCTCATTAGATAAACTAACCATTAATAATAAGAATAATACTTTATTATAACAACAATAATATAATAATAACTAATATTATTAATATTAAATCCATACTGTTACTAATTATACACGTTAAATATGAGTATAAAATATTCCCCCTTTTTCATGTCTAATCTGAATAATCTAGTTTTAAACAATATTACAATAATTATTATTAATTATTTAATTCCTTACTAATATCCCTAGATCTATTAACACTTATTCCCATTAAATAGGCATTAATGTTAAATTTGTATTAATTAGTTATACATGCCATTAATAAGAGGATTAATACTAATAATTTACTATTAATCATTATTAAATTAGATTAATATTAAAACCTTTCAATTTCTAATAATTATTATATGTTAACATTTCAGTCAAAATTATGATAAATATTCCCTAAATGGAATATCGTTAACCCGAAATCCATTTTACTTAAAATAATACTGGATAGATATTAAAATAATATTCGTTTTAACATAATAATATTATTATAGTAAAACAATTTAAATAGTCAAATCTAGTCCTTTCTTGGTCAATTATAGCGGTTGGTCCAGTCTAACCTAATATAGCCTTTTTTCTAGCCGTTGGACAATTTGCTCTCCCTATTTAATTTGCAGCCATGATCTGACTCTTCAACTTGTCCTGACAATGAACCACACTTATTGGTTCGAAATGCATCAACAAATGTATTATCATGTGATTTACGACGACATTTTTTTTCTCATAAAATATTATTACCAATTACCTTCTTTCAGCAAGAAACATGGAAGATTGGATTTGCACATGAAAATGGAGGCATCTCCAATTTGCAATCCATATTTTCAATCCTTCGTAGCACCTTATAAGGACCATAATACCTCGATGCTAGCTTGTTGTCCTCCCTTCTTTTTCTTTCGGGTCATTTTTTTATATGGTTGTAGTCTCACAAATACCCAATCCCATAGTTCAAATTCCCTTTCATTGCAATGTTGATTTTCTTGTTGGTTCATCCTATTTTATGGTATAACCAAGTTATCCTTCAACAATTTAATAATCTCTTATTGGTACCCTATGTGGTACTCCATCGCTTGATCCTTTACAATTCCTTTCAAGATGATGTGATGGATGAAGGATGATATCTATAAAGTGCCATAAACTGGGACGTTTTTAATAAAGTATGGTAGGATGTGTTGTACCACCATTATGCCAAGGAAAACCACTTAACCCATTATGTATGTTTATTTTATGCAAAGTGGCACAAATATCCTTCTAAACATTTATTCGCAATCTCAGTTTTCCCCTCGGATTGAGGATGGTAATGAGTTGTGAGCCAATTGAGTGCCAAAATAAGAAAAATCAATCCAAAAATTTTGAATGAAAATTGGGTCTCTGTCATTTAAAATAACCTTTAGGATTCCATGTAGATTTTGCATTGTTTCCATGAACACTTTTTTCGTTGTACTTGGTTTAAAAGGATGAGAAAGGGAACAAAAATAAGCATACTTTATTAGTCACTCTACCACTAACATAATAACATTTTTCCTTCAGATTTTGGTAAACTTGTAATAAAATCCATTAAAAAATCTTGTAAATGTTGGCTTGGTATGGATAATAGTTGTAGGAGCCATGGATTTTGGATTGTCTCTCACGTATTTTGTTGCCATACAATAAATTCAGCCAAAATCATTTGTACATTTGCTTTAAAACCTTCCCAAAAATAATATTTTTCAATACTATGGTATGCTTATAAGAACCTTGGATGTCCTCCTACAAGAAAAGTGTGTAATTCCAAAAGGACATTCTATTTGAGATGAGAATTCTTACATAAATGATCTTGATACGACAACAAAATCATTATTCCACATATTTTTTTATTATCACAATGAGGTCCCCATGCAGGGGTTGAAATATCTTACATACTTTCTCATATCACTTTCATTTTGTCCTTGCTTCTTCCACCCAATTAGATTGTGGAATGTAAATAGTGCATGGTAAACCCTTTATGTCTTCTTATTTCCTTAGGAGTGTATTTGCTACAACATTTTGTTTTCCTTTTTTTTCAAAGACATAACTAGCATATTTCTAACCCATTTTTATTTCTCTTCTAAAGATAGTCTTTGTTCCAAAAAGTATTTCAAACTATCATGATTTGTTTTTACTTTGAAGTGTCTTCCTATTAGGTATGGATGTCATTTCTTAATTGCATGTCATATAGCCAACATTTATCTTTCGTAGATGGATCTCAATTCTTTCCTTTCAATTGGCTACTTTCAAATTTAAGGGGCTTTCCTTCTTGCATCAAAAATGCACCAATGCAATGGTCTAAGGCATCACACTCCACAATGAAGGTTTTTCAGAAGATAGGTGTGGCTAGGACAAGATTTATACATGTAACATCTTTAATTTTTTAAAAAGATTTAGTTTCTTCTTGAGTACAATAAAATGTTTCCTTCTTTAATATTGTTGTTAGAAGTGTTGTTATTTGACCATAATTCTTGACGAAGTTGAGATAATATCCCGTTAATCCTAAATATCCTTGAATTTTCTTCAAGGTTTTGGGGATTGGCCATTCCATCAAAGCTTTAATTTTATTAAGGTCCACTTTGACACCCTCATAAGATACAATATGACCCAAATATTCCACTTCTTGAACCCCCAAGACACTCTTTGAAGGCATTGCATATAGTTGTTAATATACCAACACTATTAAGACCTTGTCAACATATGTATGCTCTTTTCAAGATTTTTATAGATTAGTCTGTCATAAAAAAATACTAACACATTTTCCAAGGGTTTGAAAATGAAATTCACCAAGCCTTGAAATGTTGAAGGTGCATTAGTTAGTTCAAATGGCACAGCCAAAAAATCATAAGTTATTACCTTAATATGTTGAAAAGCTTGTTTTGAAAATGTCATCATGCTTCATTATGATTTTATGATATCTTGAATGGAGACCCAACATAGTCAATTAAATTGTTCCATGCAATTCGTCTGATAATTCATTAATGAAAGGAATAGGAAATTTATTGTTGATTTGTATTCTGTTGAGACATTTATAATCCAAATACATAGACCAAGAACAATCATTTTTTATAGCCATCACTGCTAGTGAAGAGAAATCAATCTGACTAGGTTGAATGATGCTAATGTCCAACATTTAATGAACCATACATTCAATCTCACTCTGCTACGTATATGGATACATCTAAAGCCTAATGATAGGTGGTACATTTCGAGGTTGCAAATGAATATCACGGTCATGATCTTGATCAGGTGGAAGACCCAGAAGGATCTCTTCAAATGCCTTGGAATGATTTTTTATAACATTTTTGAAGAGACACTAGAGCACAAGACATAGATGTTTGAAGATTTTGTGAACGCAATTGTACAACTATACCATGGTGTACTTTTTGAGCAATTTTGTCATGTTATTAGAGCTTATCACTTTCGAGGGTTTCTCTTGGATACATCTAATCTCAATTTCCTTGTCTTCTAACGAAAACTTCTTTAAAGGATGTTGAAAGTTAAGGATCGTTGTCCCCAATTATTATAGCCATTTGACACCTCATACAACATTAGAACCAACCGTTTAGATTGTAATCATGGGACTATCAAATAAATAATCCCCATATTTATTTTAATACCACAAAAAATCCCTATGCAATTTATGGCAATTCCATTTGCAAACATTACTTAAAATTTTGGTGCTAGAATACAAAGAAATTGAGAAGATTTTCCAAATTGTAATTGACGAAGTTATGGACATTGCTTGAATCAATCAACATTGTTATCTTTTTCTTTTTTCTATATCCTTCTATCTTGAGGGTTTGTCGAGTACTGATGTTGCCCAACACATGACAAGTTATTGTTGGATCAGTGTCTTCTAGCGCTAGATCTTGTGAAGTTTTCAATTCTCAATCTTCTTTGTCTTCACAACACATGTAGAGTAATTTGTCTCAATGCATTTATTCCTCTTAATGTACTCGTTGATACAATTTAGCATGTTCCCTTTACTTTTCTTTCATCCATTTATTGAGGCATCAACCTTGTCAATTGAGTGATATTAGAAGAGGGAGCATGTTATTCTCTATAATTTTTAGTGACCACTCTTCTAGTAGCCATATTTTTATTTTCAACTTTCCTTACCATAATGAAAGCTCACTCTATGTATTTAGGATAAAAAATATGAACCTCATGTTGGATATTTCCTTTAAATTTCTCAAAAAGAGGTCTAACAAATTATCCTTTGAAATGTTCTTTGTTGAAGAAAGTATAACTAGGTTCGGTATTTGTCAAATAATTTGATCTTTGTACTTGCCATGAAAAAGAAATATTATTTTTATAAATTATATGAATGAGTTTCTTGCTCATTCTATAGGTCTAGGAAAGTCAAAGAGTCAAAATCATGTTAAAGGTCTCCTCTTGAGCATTTATGTAATGTACATGGGTCAACCTAATGTCAAGTATCCCTCCAAGACAAGCACCGTCCTTCAAAGAAGACTGCCAATAAAACGATGTAAATCTCATTCATGTTGTCCTGCAAATGAATTAAAAGGAAAATCATGTCGTCTCAATTAAAGAAACAATGGTTCACACTTATGTCGGATTATTTATGGAAGCATAACCACTATATATACCACATCAGTGTCTGTGCAAAAGAGCAAGAAAGAATCTCGGATAAGGCTCTGAAATCTCGGATGGGTGTAGGATAGAATCTCAGATGGGTGCATGATAGATTCTCAAATGGGTGGAGGACAGTAAGGTGCAATGTCGGTGATAGTTACAGTGAAGTCCTCGCATATCTCTCTGTTTTCTCGGCCTAGTCACAAGGTCATAGTAATAGTTTCAACATTCATAAGGATATCAATGAAGTATATATATCATAGACATAGTATAGGACTTGATATTTAACATAGCCCAATAGCCAGTTGGGGTAAGGTTTGACTACCTCAACCCTCTACTAGAGTTATAAGTTTGGACCTTCTATAGTATTCTTGATAGTCCACACATGGCTAGCCCCAATTACATGAGTAATGGGTGTTGATGTGGAATTCTCTCGTATCATGGTGGTCAACACCATAAGACAACTAGTGGGAGGTATAACTTTTGCAAATGAACTCTGATTGATGTGACTTTTGAATTGTTGGAAAGGCATCTGAATGTAGAACAAAATCACATCATGTAATACCTCAAAATGGCTACGAAAATGTTTCAAACCCTAACTCTCTAAACTTGGACCTATTATTAAAATGACGATGCTAGTTGATTCCTCCTATTTTTTCCACTTTAAAAGCATTGACATAGATGAAAAATAATATAATTATCCAATTGTGATAACTAGATGGCATCTTCCTCAACCTTTCCTTGAAATTTCATCAAAAGATATTGAATTTAATAGGTTTAATAAATTCAAACACAAAAACAATCCAAAACCACCCCCACATGCATATTTTATTAACATGCCTTTCAATATTCAAACTTTGAAAGATATTATATTTGGAGGGTCATGAGGCAGTTATTAACTCATTCTATCTTAATTGTGTAATTGCTTGAGCTACATAATGATATGAGCAGTATTAAGAGTCCAATAATCATTTACTAAAATATTTAAAGCCTTTAGGTCACTTAAACCTTTGGTTCTCCTTTGATTTGGTCTTTTGTAGATGTTAGTAGAGTTGTTTGATCCAAAGACCTATGCAAGGTCTCTAAAAATGTAATTTAGCCATTGATCTTAATAAAGTTGCTAGAGTTTTTTTGTATCTCGCTTTTCTATTTTCTCCTAATTGTCTGTTGCACTAAATTCTCTAATGAGTGTGTGTAGTTGTGTTTTTGTTATGTGATTCTAATTTAAATTCCTTTAAGTACTTCATCAAATGGTATTAGAGCCCTTTTGTGTCTCTAATTTGCAAATGCATTGTTCCTACTTGCATCACCTCTAATGTTAATGGAAGGAAAATTAAAAACATCAAGCTTCAACGTCAACATGAAAATGATGTGCTTATATTTGCATATAAATGTATAATCCATCTCTATAATACCTCACTCTTTACAATCTTATTTTGAGCACTAGACATATGTAAATATCATGTATATGTGTATATTTCTACACAAGTGTCAAACCAAATATATCTTATAGTGTGTTGCTTTAATACCATACATGTAAATATTATATATGTGTGTATAATTTCCACACTTGTGTCAAATCAAATATATTTTATAGTATGTTTCTTTGTTACCATACATGTAATCAATGTATATCTTCCATGTGTGGTCATGTAAATTCATGGTAGGGATCTTTTTGTAAAATAAAAGGTTTCCTATTAATAGCGAAAACCCATAAACATATGTCAAATGGCATGATTATATTTACATGTAAATTTATTATACATCTATTGTAACACCTCAATTTTATATGACTTTATTTTGAACATGGGTCGTGTAAATATATTTCTTTTTTTCCCTCGAGCACAATATGTTCCACCTTCAAGCTCATAAAATTTAATGAGATTGTTAATACTCTGTTGTATCTAACAATAATGGGCTTACAAAGAGCCCCAATCAACAATCATCTCATAAAGTGAGAACATGTCACAAGCACAGTTTGAACTTAAGTAGATAGAATCCATTCCTCCTCTCAACGACCCAAGTTGGATGTTTTTGACTAGTCATATGTAATTGAAACACAGAATGGTTAGGGGAAACATGAGGCGACACTTTGGTTTTACAAGAGAATAAGCAATGATGAGAGTGGTTGAATGTGGCATCCATATAACTACTCTTATGTGATTTAAAATGTTATCTTTAGAAATTGAAACATGGCATTTGCATGCAAATTATCAACCACTAAAAATTTACATATTCACATTTGGCAAAGGTTCCTTCTACATTGTTCGCCTCATTCCTCATGCATTCAACATTCCTTTGTAATGTTCTACTATTATCATTTTTTATACACAAGGCAATTTTAAGAGTAGGAGACTAGAAAAGGTTCACAACAAAATAATCATGGGGGCTCACTACCATTTTCCCTAACGGAGTGCCTAAACTAAGGCATGTCATTCTCTTACTAAGTATTCTTGCATTTGTAGAGGGATGGCAATGGTGAGTAAACGCAAAGTGTGCCAAAGAGGCATTTTTTTAGTCCTTCCTTGCATATGTGGCATAAAATGGAAGCTCTTGTCCAATAAGAAAAGATGGCAAGGAATCTTTGTATAACATGTAGGCTAGTAAATGCTTAGGAGCTATTATGCTCTCTTATTCTAGCACATATATTGGGATATATATGTGACGCCAATGTGATTTGAACACAAGATCAATGCCCATCACACTTGTCATGTTAGAGCATCATCTCAAGGAAAATGCTCGTACTGAGTCCCTATAGTAGGGTGGTAAATATTTCGCTAACAACAATGTCATGTGGTTCAAACAATTTCAAAGTCATGGGCTTCTATGCTAAATCTTGAGTTATTGTAATATGTACTTATTTTAGCAAGTGGTGCTTCCTTGACATGAAACACCACATGTGGCCCCATTATGTTGTGGTACAATTCTTTTTGCAGGGATTTCAGTTTGTAAGAAGCACACCCACAACAAAATAAACCACAAACAAGGGTCGTTAGTGGGTGTATTCTTGTAGCAATTGAGAATTTCGAATGGATTCATAGTGGGTATAGGGCCCCAAAAGGGCTAATCCTATAACTTGAACTGTAACCCTGAGAGATGTGATTCCTTGTGACAACAATCTTCAAGCATATGAAAGGGATGGAATTTGAACTAGAAGACGTATGATTAAATTTGTGAAAACATTTATTAATCAATCCAAAGTTGACTCTATAGGGAATTAAGGTCTAATATGTTTTAAAGATGAAGATGCTACAAGCCCAAAATAACTCCAATACCAATACAACAACATTTCAAGGACATTGAAGTTTGTGACAATTGGGAGAGGTACAAGAGACTGTAAGCAAACTAAGGTCTTACACAACTAATGACCAACAAAAAGGAAAAAGATGTTTCAGAGACCAATTATATGTCATTATAGTTTCAAGGCAATGGATAAAACTTGAAGACTTTTAAAGGTGCACTTTAGTCATAAGCGCACAATGAACAAAGATGTAGACAAAATGGCTCTCACATGCAAGTCTAAGACAAGTATACAGTTGTCAAAGAGGAGTTGGAATCACTTACAAACCTACTAAAACTTTACATAACCACCCTATATATGAGAACATATTATGTACATAGCAAACGAGACAAAAGTCTTGGAAGTGAAACATGACCAAAACAAGGGGCTCATTTTTTACACAACTTGCCAAAACCAAATAATCTAGAAAATAAATCGATATAAATGAATTTGATTGGCTATTGAACATGAACTAATGTCATCCCATGTTTTGGTCTTAGCTCCTCTAGCATATGTATATGTGCCTTGTGTGCATGTCTCTATAACCAAATATTCATTAGGTAGTGAAAAGCAACCTAAACTAGCAAGGTTTCACCCTACTCACCAAGTGAGGCATGAACGAAAGGAGGCATAGCTATTTTAGGTCATTTAACACCATTAGATTGATCTAGTGTTGTCCCTCATGCAATGGTTAAATTTAGGTTTGCACCTTCCACAAGGTGACATTAATTGATTTCACATACATATCTACCATGTGACTTGCATAGGACACAAGGGGGTACAAGGGAGTGCATCGTATATCAAGGGGCACCTCAAGTGGACCAAAGGGTGACACTCAGTGAACTACTTCAACTAGGAGGCATTTCAAGCTGGTACAATAAGGACATTGTGTACATTCAAGTGCTTTAATGTGTTTAAATGACTCCTACATAAACAATAAAGATATAGGATGAGGGGCGAGAAAATTCATCATTGCAATGTTTATGAGTGAGGTCATTGAGCTCCAAGACATGATGACATTGGAACCAACTTGACACCACACAAGAAATTAGCAATATATCCAATATATGAAGCATTTAATATTTTTGATATATTTAAATAATGATTATTAAGGCTATAATCATCAACTAATCCTATATTAAAAGAATGGCTCATGAGGAATTTTTGAGATTCTAATATGAATTAAATAACTAATCTTTTGATTAATGTTATGACCCTTCGACTTCAAGGAAATGACTAGACAATTTTACAGCCAATTGCATCCCTTGCTCCTTTTTCATTTTAATAACCAACTTGGACAGCTCTCCAATGACTACATATATTACTAAATTTGAGTGTTTTAGAGGTTGTTTTATCTAACTGAAAGAACACTAGACATAGTAAAAACCAGACTAGGAGCATAATGTAAGAGACCTCTCATAACCAAAATGAGATCAAACCACAAATGGACCTCACTTATCTTCTAGAGATTTTTAACATATTCGTGTTTAACACTTGTTATCTAAAACTAAGAATTAACAAACATTCACCCATATACCTCTAGAATGACAATTTATCAACATAGGCCCCGCAAACTAACCTAATCTTCCTAGTTTTGACTCTATCCAAAACGCTCACATAAAATCCACCCCAAAGAATTAGATTTATGCATAACAATGTACTTAATCAAAATACAATCTCCCCGCATGATAATTTGTATGGTACAAATCAAACCAATAAATTTGCCTGGCTGAAAAAATTTAGTTCTTAAAATGGTTAGTAAACATTGTCAATGTTAAGATTATATCTGGAAACCTTGCATTTAATGAGAATCATACAGGCAACATTTGTTATGGGAGCGCTGATATATTTCTTTTAGAAAATTCTGCGACTCAAAACTAATTTAATGGATGGTAAGGTGCCTTACTGCAAGAAAAATTCCCTGGAAGATCCTTGAAAAAAAGGAAAAAACCATGTATATATGTGACCCACCAACAAGATATGTATAGGCATGTAGCATTTCGAAGCTACCATGCTATTTTAGATGATTAAACAAGTACTCAATAGTAGGACCTTGGATCGGTTGCCAACTCATAGGTGATGGTTGCACTTATACCCGATATCGCATACCACGCGAATGCAGGCAATGAAGCCAATTAACCACACGACAAAACAGTTTTGATCAAATTATGATTACTAGACAAAATTGAAGATAATCCCCATTGCAACACACAATTCTCCTACAATTACTGAGCTTTACCGCAAAGTAAATATCGCGATTTTGACGTAATGTACACAACTTCATATGCAAGTACCCCTCTGAGTTTCCACCAATCAACAACACTTCAAGCTTTACTAGTAGAAAATTCAATTCTTTGTTACCAACATCATATTTCCTTCTTTCGTCACCTGCCTCTCCCACGGCCTCGGCCTCGGCCTCTACCTCCACCTCTACCTCTGCCTCCACCTCTGCTTCCACCTCTATCTCCACCTCTACCTCTGCCTCCACCTCTGCTTCCACCTCTACCTCTCATTTTAAAGGCCTGTCTTTCTGGTTTTAGCTTGAGCGATTGGATACCTCGCTTTTGTGGAAATGCACTTTCAGATTTTCCCTCAGGTAGGCTATGAGAAATAAAAGATATTTCTCGAGATCCTCCCTGACCTTTGAATGACTCATTTGCTCTTTTCTCAGCAACTGCTATTCTCTCCTCAAGAGGTAAAGCATGCTCCTTAGCAAGGGACACTTGATTCCGAAAAGCTTGTGCATGACGTTCATCTTTGACTTCATAAAGCCTGTCAAACAGAAAATTAATATTAGATAAATTCAAAAGAACTAAAACATAGGAACGAAATTTCTTTCGCTGAATTTACATAAATGTAGAATAAAAGTCAAAACTAAAAAGTCACCTTGGGACCCTTCCAGCCCCTTTATGTTTTTCAGATTTTCGTTCTGGTTTCACTCTCTTTTTATTGAATGACAATTCTTCAGAGTCTGAAGAGTCTGTCTCACTGACGGCTACCTGTTCTTCTGCACTGTCATCATCAACTGGTTCAAAGTGTTCTTCTACTAAAGATGGTTTCTTCTTTGATTCACTTGGATGCAGAGAAACATATTCTGGAGAGAATTTGTTCACTTCAAAGTCCTGCAGACAAGATGCGTGGCTTGTGTTATATCTAGTATACATTTCCAACCATTCTGAAAACGCAGTCAAGGGCACTGAGTTACTTTGTTAAATAAAAGCCATATTTTTTAATCTTTAGATATGACAATCTTTCATACCATCTTTCTTGAAGACAGAAATGGCAAGATTTAGAGTTGTGTATGTGGCAGAAACATCACACCAACAACAAATTTCCCAACAAGTAACTAAAATAAAAATATATATTTTGGATTCCAATTCTCTTGGAAGCTTTGGGTAAGAGTGTAGAACCTCATCATTAAACATTGCTGCAAAACGCTCATCTTTCAACAATTCACTCCCAGTTCCAGACTTTTTCTTTTTCTTTGATGCATGGTCTTTAACAGAAGTTTCCAGATTTTCATCATTCTCAGTAGCCAATAGACGAGCAGCTAAGTCCTGATTTACTTTAGGTAGCTTCCTCTTAATCTTCACACAAAAACGAGCGAGTTAGATTTTTATATAGCCGGAAAAGCATATCAAACAGCTAAAAATCTATATAGCCGGAAAAGCATATCAAACAGCTAAAAATCTGTTTATTGAAATCATATTGCAAAAGTTACCGAGGGATAAAGAGATAGCAGCCCAGAAATAAAAACCTCAGATATTCCAATTTCCCACCATCTTTTATAATTTAATTATAGAAAGTATATAATGGAATTTAGTAGCACAACATAAAATTTTCTTTGCCTTTCTATCAACCTAAAAGTATTTAGTAACTAACGTAAGATGCTTCTATATAAGAACATGAAATGGAAATTAATTTAAATTTACCACAAGGGCAGCACAGCCACTCTAACTGTAATGGTCTATCCCGCCTTCTTACAATCAGGGAAAACTTTAATGATCGCCTTTTAACCTTGTGGTATAAAATATGTGGCAAATCTAACTACGAGTAGTATTCTTAAATTTGGAAAAATCGAAAATCACCTCTATACTACAAAATAAATATAATAGCTAACAGCGTTACCGTGCAAGTTTTTCACTGGTCAATTGTTTGAAACTAAGAGCATAGATTTACATTGATTAGCATGTTAAGGATTTTTGACAATATTTTAAGGTTTCAATTAGGAAGTTCCATCACAATTGGGTGTTGTTGACTGGTGTCCCTAGAGGTTCGAGGGAGACACAAAGATGTAATACCAATGATTAGGATCCCAATATAAGCAATGGTGGAATATTGCTTGTCATTTAAATGTTCTTTCTCATTTATTCATAATGCTTTCTTTTAAAGTTTCAATATAACGTGCTATTTATAAAATAGCACATTTATAAACTGCTATTTATAAAAAAAACTGGGGTCAAATTTTCCAATGCATTTTTGTTTGAACAAACCATACCTATATCCCTGATTGTACAACTTAGGCAAGAATAATAGGGTATCCTATTTGTGGGTAACCAAAGAGGTTGAAGCAAGTGGACCTCCATCATTGGGACCAATTGCTCATGCAAATAGGAGCGTTATTGAAACATTGCAAGCTCTTGGGGGGTCATGTCTGTAAATGATCTCATCATTACAAGTAATGATGAAATTGCTTGAAGATATGGTAGAATGGAGAAATCATCTTTATTTCTCAAGAAAAGTATATCAAACGATTTCTTAAAAAAATTATGATCTCAAATTGCAAACTACCGAAAATACTCTTGGAGATTGGGTTGAAATTGGTTGTAGAAGATGATCCAAGAAACATAGACGCTATCTTGTAGATACTACTAGGAGGATGTCTAACCTATCTCACCTTTATGGCACTAAAGCTTAGCTTTGCAACTAGGAAAACGACATATCCCTAGGGCTTGCATGTTTACATCCCACCTGTCCACACATGAAAAGTTAGTACCTAAGTCACCGGGTTCGGTGAATTTAATCCTAGAGATTCAAAATTCGCCGAACTTCAACTCAATTTGAATTTGTTCAATCAGGTTCGGCAAACAAAATGCCAAACTCGAACCTAAATTTGAACCCCGAACTCAATCGCCGAACTTCATGAATTTCGAATTAAATTCGCCATTGAGTTCGTTGGGGTTCATTTTTTCCTAGTTTAAAAAAAAAAAAAAGGAAAATTTATGCAAGCCCATGTTATGGTTTCGTTTTTTCGCTGTTTAAAAACTAAAAAATAAATAAATTTCGTTGTTTATGTATTTTGTGGGTTTGGTTTTGTTTTATTACACAAATCAAAACACAGTGACAAGCTACAGCGTTTGCAGGTTTTGTCATTTGTTATTTCATAAAACCAAAACACAGTGACAAGCACAGCGGCGTCGCTCTCTGCGGGTTTTGATATTTGTTACACAACTCAACACATACACAGCTCGACCCTCTCGTGCACACATACAAAACTATGTATTTGTTTTGTTTTTGTGTATACACAACTCGGCCCTCTCCTGCACGCATACACAGCTTAGCCCTCTCGTGACCACTAATAGAGACGTCGCACCCTGCACGCATACACAGTAACATAGCCTCGGCCCTCTCGTGAGTCGTGACCACTGATAGAGCAATGATTTGCCTTCAAGCAACCTTCAGTAAGCCACATTGTCCAGACTCCAGCCTCCAGGTAAGTCAAAAATTAAAATACACATTTTTTTTATCAGTTAAATACAATTTACTAGTTTTTTATCAGTGAAATACAATTTATCAGTAAGTCACAAATTACAGTTTACTAATTTTTTTAATATAATGTCTAGACTCTCAGGCTCTCTCAGGGTCCAACCTGAGAGATCTAGACTCTTTAAATTTATTTTATAAAATATAGTTTCATAATTTCATTATGCAAAAAAAATATAAAACTAATTAAAATGTAAATTAAAAAAATCGCAGACACTTCAGGCTTCAAGCCTTTACCTCGGTCTTCAACAATCAGAAGTTCAAAACCTTCAAATTTCAATGGCACCCCCAAAATCAACTGCTATAGCATAAGGGAAAAATCTTTTATGCCGTTGTGTGGACATCAATTCACTGGCTCATTAGCTAGAGCAGTGGATCACCTTCTCAGTATTAACAATGGAAGTGGAGGTGGTGTTGAAGGCTACACTAAGATCTCTGATGAGCAAAAAACCACAATGGAGAAAGACTATTTCCACTTCAAATATGGAAAAGGAGGAAAGAGAAAATAAGAGGCAGCGAATTGAGAGGGAGATTGCCATGTCTTCCTCTAACACCATTAATTCAATCTCAACCATTGGTGGATCAAGTTCTACTCAAGTCAAAACAGGGGGAACCAAAACATTAAATCAATTATGGAAACATGTTAAGAGAGACAAGAAGTTGATGATGTTGTTGCAGAATTCTTTTATGCATGTGCAATTCCTTTTAATGTGGTGAGGAGTCCATATTTTAAAAATGTAATTAAAAAGGCCATTGATTTTGGGAAGGGCTATGTTCCTCCCGGATCTGAAGCTTTAAGGACAACTTTGCTAAATAATACAAAAGACGGAGTGAAAGGAAAGTTGGTTCAGATTAAAGAGTCTTGAGAGCTTACAGGATGCACAATTTTGAGAGATGGTTGGTCAGATTTGTATCATCGCCCATTGATCAATGTGCTTGTTTATAGTCCTCAAGGGGTACTTTCCTTGAAGGCAGTAATGCAATGGATCGAGTAAAGACATCAGAATTTATTTTTGGAATTTTGGATGAAGCAATTCAAGAGGTTGGGGAAAAAAATGTGGTCCATGTTATTACAGATAATGCATCAAATTGTGTTGGTGCAAGGAAGCTGATTATGGAAAAGTATAATCACATTTATTGGACCCCTTGTACAGCTCACTGCTTGGATTTAATGTTGCATGACTTACCAAATTTGCTTGGGTCAATGAGACAATCCGAAGAACCAAAACAATTGCAAACTTCATCATCAACCATTGTCTCACTTTGAGCATATGTAGGAAGAATGCATCAAAGAGTTGTTGAGGCCTTGTGATACAAGGTTTGCCACTTTATATTACCCTGAAAAGAGTTGTTGAGGAAAAAGAAAGCCTAAGAGCTATTTTTTGCAATACTGAGTGGGAGAGATCTACCCTTTCATAAGAAACTAAGGGGAAAAGTGTTGAACAGATAGTGCTCAATAATGGCTTTTGGGAAGATGAAAACAAGGTTTTAAAAATATGTGGCCCAATTGTTAATGTGCTCTACATGGTTGATGGTGACAAACCTTGTATGGGTTTTGTTTATGAAAGCATTGATCGTTGCAAAGAGACCATTGCAATTGCTTTTAATAATGTGGAAGTCAATTACCAAGAGATATGGGATTTAATTGATCAAAGATGGAAGATGATTCATAGTCCATTACATGCAGCAGCATGCTATTTGGAACCTAGATTGTTTAGGTTATCAAGACATAGGGACGAAGAAGTCATTAATGGACTTATCAAGGCTATTGAGCAGCTAAATCCAGATCCAAAAATTGCAGGTTTGGTCAGAAATCAATTGAGGGCATACAGGTTAGAAGAAGGGTTATTTGGAACACAATCAGCAAAGTATGATAGGAGCAGAAGTGATCCACCAATATGGTGGAATTTTATGGTTCAGGGGCACCAAAATTGCAAAATTTTGCAATTCGTATCTTAAGCCAGGGATCAAGTGCATCGGCATGTGAAAGGAATTGGAGTTCCTTTGACCACATTCATTCTAAGAAAAGAAATAGATTGTTATATAGAAGATTAGAAGATCTTGTTTATGTTCGTAGTAACTTGCAGTTGGCTTTGAAAAATGTGGCTAAAGAGTCATCCAATCCTCTCCTCTGTGGATCGATCCTGTTCCAAATGCATCAATGGATGACGTTGATTTTTACATTGATAGTAATATTGACAGGGAATTGAGTGATGAATTTGATGCTAAAGCATCTAGCGGATTCACAGCTCCTACTGCTCTTGATGATATAGAACTTTTTGATATAACAAATGGGCCACAAGAACATCAAGAATGAAACTTGTGTTCCTGTTTTAGATTTCTAGTTTACTTTTTGCATGAACAATTTTCTAAAACTGCCAAGCTAATTTAAACTTTCAAGTTTATATATATTGAATACTTTTTTATCTATTGTTTTTCAATATATGAAATCTGATATGGCCCATGGTTTTGTTGAATTTGAAATGGGTGCCAATGTTTGAGCAATAATCTTATGTGTTTGCAATGTGCATTTTTCGACTTTGAATTGACTTTAAATTGATATATATATATATATATATATATATATATATATATATATTATATAATAATTATATATACACACATTTTTTTCACAAATTTCTATATGTTGAATTTTATGTCGAACTTTATTCGAATTTCAAGGTCGCCGAACTCGAACACAAACATGAACTTGGTGACTTAGGTTAGTACACATGTTGGACACATCCTATAAAAAGACATGCCATAGAAGTGTCCTAGCATGTTGGACAGCAACACTTTATAGGAGGGTCTCCACGAGTTTTCCGTTGATGAGGTGGAGGGGGACTTCCTAGAATTTTCCTTCATGAGGTGGAGGGGGACTTCCTAGAATTTTCCCACAGAGGTTGAGGAGGGCTTCTAATACTAGGAGATTTGGAGGCTATAACATGCTTAGTGACAAGGGGATTAAAAAGCCTTATGCTTGGTGGGGAACTCATGGTGCAGTGTGCACTATTGTATAGTAGTTGGCCATGAGGTTCCTAGCTCCTCTTTTAGGTTACTTCATCCACTTATTGTGCAAGAAATTGCAGTAGATATAGAAATTCACACACTTTGAAGAAGAGAAGGCTTGAGCAATCAAGGCCAAAGACAATGATGTATATGCACTTCAACCTCTATGTTATTTACAAGATGAAGGACAAGTGGTCGAAGGGAGAGACAAAGATGTGGGATGCATTTCCTAATAATATGAGCTTGGACAACTTGGATCTTAACGAACCAAAGCTAGAGCTAGTCACTTTTGATGACGGTGATCCTCTTGAGGGGTCAATCTTACACACTAGCAAATCCAAAACTTGTATTGAATATAGAGGAGGATGGAGGACAGAGTAGAGGCAATGGTGGTGATCTTGAGGATTCTGACATGGAGGAGTACAAGTGATGAGCTATGAGATTCTTCCAACTACAATTTGGGCCTAAACCCACAGAGAATACATAGAAAAATTAAAACTATTGGAACTGGAAAATCGACCCCTCTGGAAAATCGACCTCAAGGAATTAGGCCCATTGAAATTATCCCTCCTAAAAGAATTCAGCCTTTGGAGAACTTACCCTCCGTTGCCAGCAACTCAACCCCTCCTTTTCCTCTTGTACAGTCCTTGTGCATTTGATAAATTTGGCCCCTGGATATTTCGGCCATCCTCTTCAGCTAACTCAGCCTCTTTCTCTTAGATTCGGCCTCCTTGAGAATTTCTCCTGAAATTCCACTGATGCAATCCTTTTCCCTTCTCTTCAGTCCTGAAGTCTCTTACTGCTTGAGAAAATCACTCTCACAACAATAGCACTGTAATTGTGTCTCCATGCTCTCCCATTGTTTTTCTTTATAATTTCTCCACGGGCCAAATCCCTAATTTTTGGAAACACTGAAAGGGGGGTGAATCAGTATTTCAATATTTTTACACAATTGGTTAAATTCCTTTACAAAACAAACATAAAAGATTATCACATCACATAGACAATGCACACAAGATTTCGCTCAAGAAAGCTTCATTATACAAGTTTACCAGTTGAACTGGAAGTACAAAAACTCCCTAAGGGTTTTACCAGCAAGGGTTGGAAGGAAGCTAATGCTCCCTAACACCTGAAGAGTTTTACAGATCCAATCTGAAGGTGTCTTCAGTCCCCTTGTACAATTCAACTTCCCTGCTTCACACTTCTGCTACCTAAGACAAAGCTTGGTCTCCCGTACCAGGGATAATGACCCAACCATACAATAATACTCATCGATGCTAGCCCAAACTCAAATGTTGTACCAAACTTCTTCAATACTGCTGATGCAATGATAAATTTGAACTGCTGGAAGATGCACAAACTATGACCAATCAAACTAATGTACAACATACCTCAGTAAGATCAATGTCACTATAAAGTATAAGTCTACAATCTACAGCTGATGTGATGCTTCTGCTCAACCTCTGTCTGTCAGTCCACATGCTGCAGCTAAAATCCTACACTCTCACTGTTCAAAGTGAAACCCTGGCATATGTCCTCTGCTCGCTTAGTTAAATATCATAAACAATTCTGCCTCTGAGCACTTCACGTCTTTTGCTCACTTAGTCCACTGTCATAAACAATCCTGTCCTTAGGCCATTTTCATAAACAGTTTTGCTTCTGCTCATGATCTCAAGCCCTAGCTTCACAAAAGTCAGTTATCATAATCCTGTTATCAACTATTTAGCCATGTCTCTTTCATTCAACAATCATAATAAAATATAGCACATGTTAATAATAATTCGGCTCACAGTATAGGCCTACTGATCAACAAGCCAAATCTGCTCAATGTATTGATCAGCAACATATCCATATTAAATCGATTCAAATAACATCATTAGTCAAGGCCAAACCCTAGTGTTCTGTCCTCTCAGCGATGCCCTCACACATACCTTAATTTCTCTGCTTAAGTCACATCAGACTTAGCCTTGTGCACACCAATCCTATACAAATGTTGATCTTAAACATTGTCTCATCAAAAACCTTACTGCTAAACTCCAGACTTCTTCTAAATGAAGCCCTAACTCTGTCGGTTAATGCCCTAAAAATGTCTTGATGCAGTATCTCTGATGTAGTGGAAGCCAAGGGAATGATTATCCTCACTGCCAAACTTCTTCAACAGCTACAGAAGGGTGTGACATTGAGACTGCTGTAAAATGATCAGACTGCTAATCATGAAATCCTCACTGCTGCAAGAAGTGACTGCTTACAGTATTTCCCTTGTTACAGAAGCAGGCTGCTCATGCTGAAAGCCTTATCCAAATCTTAATAATGCAGGTCTGTTCTCAATTCATCTAATCCAGTGTGTAGTCACAAGGTAATACAATTCTGATCAAATTATCTGTCAAAAAGTAATGTGTCTCCTTATTGAGCAGAATCTACCTTAGGCATGTCACCCAACCTACTCCTTAAATGTATTCGGATCAGGCTCAATTCAATTAGGTTGTAGAAATGCATTTACTAATCAAGTGCTGGACTTATGCTTCCAATGATACCAAGAGAAACAGATCCACCTGGACTTTAATCCATGCACTTTCTATAGTGAACAGAACTAATAAAAATGCCAAGTTACATCTTATATTGCTGATTAGGGATCGAGAGTGCTTGCTTGAGTTTGACTCCAGATAAACTTACAGATTTGTCTTTCTTCCAGGGGTTCCTTAATTTTCAGATTACAAGAATGCACACCCGAGTTTTTCTGCATTAGACATGGCCAACCAGTTCCTTTGGTCCGCTGAACTTTTTAAGTCTCGGATGTATGGAAGAGACACTAAACAAAGCCTCGGATCAGTGTTAAAACAGTGTCAGAAGGATACTCTTGCCAGGGCCGAATAGTCATACTATTCCTTCAGAATAGCCCACAAAGTATACAAGTGATGTTTTAACTAATTCAGAACCACAGACCAGAAGTATCACATGTAATAGGTCTGCAGGTGTTTCTATATGTACGCTGTCAACAGACCTTGAGTAATCCGCACTTCCAGCTTCCAGCTAGTTCCCTAATTAACGGATAGCCCAGATCAAAATAAGTCAAGCGAATACATTTCAGAGTGTTGATTTGTGGTAGCATTGGATGTGCTCTAGCCATGAAAAATGATGGAGAGGGTAAGGCACATAAGATCTCCAACACCCAGAAATGGTTTGGGGAAATTCAACCTGGTTGGAGACATATTAAAATAATTAATATTTTTAATGGAGTTCCTAAGTCTAAACTTAGGAAAATTAAAATATTAATGGGTATTAATATAAAACTAGGTGAGAATGTTCTAAATGACATGGATCGAGCCAAATCTAATCTTAGCCGTTGATTAGAGACTTAATCTCGGCCGTTGAAGACTCAATAGGAAAAGTATAAGAGGAAGCTTGAGGGTCAGTTGGAGACACACCAAGATTGATTAGTCAATTCAATTTTCTGGAGCGGGGCTTGATGAGAAAATTCGAACAAGTGATCTGTTGCAACGACGGGCAGTGAGTACATAGCAAAGAGGCAGGGATAGTGCCAGAGGGTCAGCGTAGTGACTGAAGACGCTGACGCAGAGACACCTAGAGCTACATAGAGGCAATAGGAGCCACGCAGAGGCAACTGGGGACTGCGCAGAGGCTAAGGGGCCTACATGGGTGACGTAGAGGGCTAGAGAGCTGACACAGAGAGTCAGAAGGCTGACACAGAGGGTTCAGGAGCTACGTTGAGGCTAGCAGGGCTGCCGCAGAGCCAAGAGGAAGCGCCAGAAGGATTTTTGTGGGGCAGACTAGAGCTGAGAGGCTGAATATCTATCTCTGAGAAGAGGTATTACTATTGTGTAACAATCTCTGTTGGGTGAGTCATTTCGACACCCTAGTTGTACTCAAGAATTTGCATAATAATAAAACCCCCAGAACTATTGCACTAGTTTTCCCGCATTGAGTTTTTCCAGGGACGATTGTCCAAAAATAACGGTGTCCCTTGTGTGTTTGTCTCAGTATTTTAGTTGTTGATCTGTATATGAGTTAAGGCTGCATTTGTGTTTATTTTCAGTATTTATATGTATAAATAACTTGTTAATGGAATAAACAAGTAGGAGAAATAAACCAGATAATGCAGTAGGGATTTATAACGTGTCAAACTTAGAAATTTCAACACAGAGGGTTATCAACAGAGCGATACCATTACCCTAGTATGTGCCACCAAAAGCAGGTAGTTGACATGATACTTAAATGCTCAGAAATTATGCCTCCCAAAAGAAGTAACCATGGCCACAAAAGGTTGTAGATCAAGAATTAGACCTGTGTTAGATAGAGAGTCCTATCAACCAATCAAGACACAAAAAAATACTTCAAATTTGGCCTCCTCATTAGATCAGACAATACTCCACAAGGCCGCTATAATTCCAGAGAAATAATGCAAGTTTTTCTTTCACAAGATTTTCATCTGAGTTCATACATTTGAGGAGAGCGAAGGCCATCTTTTAGAGCTTGAGAAACATCTAGGAGGCTTGGCCCAAATCCAAGAGAGAAATATTTGAATTCTCAATTAATTTAAATTTGGAGCCAAAACCCCTCGCGTGCTTTTAATTTCAAAATAAATTTTGACACCCTCCACAACAACCTTCTGTCAAAACATTGGTCCAAAAATTATTTAATAGTAATTCATGAAATTATTAGAATAATTCTAATATTAGTTTAATGCTCATTCTTCTAAATTGTTGCTATTTTCTTTTCTTTAGCAGTTTCTTAGATGAAACTGAATCTCACATAGAAACTTGATGTTTCTATCTTTGTAAAATATCTCTGTATTATTATTGAGTATTCAGCTCAATCAATTCATTGAATTCATTTGGAAATCCATATGCGTGTTTCGCACTGTTTTATGGTATCAGAGCAGGTCTTTGAGTTATTTCTGTTATTCATTTCTAAGATCGAGTCCTCTGTAAGCCAGGTAGCCTTCACTGAGTCTCAGCTTCGGCTTTGCTCACCGTGATAAACGCTTACAGTCGTCCATCTCGATACAGAAGTGAATAGTTCAAAATAATTCTTCAGGTATTGCTCTCGGTTTTAGATTCAGTCTTTGTCAAATTTTTGAAGATCCGGAAGCTCTCGGATTTTTTTTGGGCTCATACACAGTCACGCAATTCCTTTGTGGCCGGTCCAGATATCGGATCCATGGTAAAAAAAAATTACGCACACAAAATATTCTTTCGTGGCTTCCGCTTTGCAGCTTTCTTCATCTTCACAATATATGAGC
>APFE031079902.1:0-11898 GCA_000404065.3 Pinus taeda | reverse complement strand
AGTCTTCGTTTACATATGCCTCCTTTAAAAACTCCTTACAAGGATTCATATCAAACTTAAAATTTTTAAACCATTCTTCCCGTCCTCTTGGGATCTCTGTCACAGCAGATATTGCTTCTGGAGAAACCTGTACTTCTAGCATAACTATCTTTGAATTTAAACCAGTGAAGTTTAGCACAAATTCTTTAGTTACCTGCGCATGTCCTCCTTGTAGCTTTTTGCAAAAGTGCCAGCACCCGACATCTTTGAATGCTTTCTTCACGCCTTCATCCCTCAACGCTATGTCCAGGCCTTCAGGTTCAGTCCTCTGGCATTTACCGGATCTGTGCTCTTTTCTCTCCATTTTTCCCTTCGAGATCTTCACACACAAAGTCTAACAGCTCTGGTCGAAATGGTGATTCAGCTCTTTTTTAATTCAGCCTCGCTTGAAATCAGCCTCGCTTGAAATTCAAATTATTTCATTGAAACACTTCAATACATAATCAGGCAAACTTGTCACTCATGCAACACTTACGACCATCATTAAGGTCTATGCACGGTAAAATCTCTTGGGAATGATATTTCTGTGCATATCAACAGATCTATTGGTGGGGTAGTGGCAAATGAGCGTTCAAACGTGATACAAGAGGTACACAAACTGACATGAGTGGACACAATTGATGACTCACCTACGGACTTGACATTTCGGGAAAGATTCACTGCGAAATGCACGAATCCATGATTTCGCAGCGCTGTTAGTTTTAAATTCTAATGATGCACTGCGAAACTGCCTAATCATGACGCGCTGCGAAACTAGAAAATGGGATTACACTGCGAAATCACTAAAAGACACGGTGACTCGGATAAGACAAGACATGACTATGGAACAATGATGGGTGGAGGAGAACCAATAGGAGTCGAGTATGGTTTGAGTTAAAAACTTTTAAAACTCCAAATCCTAAGTGAGAAAAAATAAAATGAAATCAACTTTAACACAGACCTTTGTCATCGGACTAGGACAGACAATTATATGCATCAAATTTTTAGTTCTAAGTGATAACAAGACCCATCAACAACAACTTAACAATGTTTATCACTTTTCTCTTATCCGTATTTTGGTAGATCATCAGTTGGGGTTGCAGGGCATTGCTTG
This sequence comes from Pinus taeda, assembly GCA_000404065.3. Taxonomy (NCBI): domain Eukaryota; kingdom Viridiplantae; phylum Streptophyta; class Pinopsida; order Pinales; family Pinaceae; genus Pinus; species Pinus taeda. The sequence continues at coordinate 10,766 of APFE031079902.1, read as the reverse complement.
GGAGGACTTCATCTCCCGTGACCTCTTCAGCACTTCACAGGTATTATTAGAGGCAGAGCATGAGATAGGTGGTCCTTCTCATCAGTATGAGCGCCACGAGACCACTACTATTCCAATATTCATCACCTATCAGAGAGGCAGTAGACACTTGTTTGTAGCAACAAAGCGAGTGTTATCTCCACCCGGGGTGGAAGGGGCCTCGCTTTTAGCATCGACAACATAGGTACAGGACAAGGGCAAGAGGCCCATGCATGACGAGCAGCCATCAGGTGAATAGGAGGTCGACTTCATCCTCATTCAGGATGATGATGCAGATGTGGAGAGTGCCAAACTTAGGATGACCATCTAGGAGAAGAACACGGAGATCCAAGACTTGTCACTCAATTTGGAGAGGGCCAAATGGATCATCAGGTTTTTGGAGCAGAGCAACAAACAACTTGAGGACTAGCATGAGATCATGGAGCTGCAAAGCGTTCGTGAGAATCGACAAGCTACCCAACAAAGGAGGATCGAGCTCACTCCCTTGGAGCAAGAGATTAACAATGAGCGTGAGTCTTGGCTCGAGTGCATCAACATCCACCTTGAGAGACTGCTAGAGAAGGCTGATAGGGACAAAATCATACTGAGGTGGATGGTTTATCATGAGGGCACGAAACATGAGTTCAAAGGCTCGGATAAGGAGCTTGAAAGCAAAATTGAGCAGAGCGACAAAGAGACAAAAGAGGAAAAAAGAGCAATATTGGCTTCCAATCTTTCCTGAAGCCTGTATGGCCCAACATAGTACCTTTTAGAGAACCTCCATCCCAAATTTCAAGAAATTTGGGGCAATTTTAGTCACATGGCAAATTTTTGGTCACAACACAGGTTTTTTCTCCCTGTGCGTCGAGCCACTGGCGCGACGCTTAGGATTGGGAGCTCCAAATGACAAATGGCTTGCATTTTTGGATTCAACATGAAAAATCATGACTACTGGTGCTTGGACAAGAAATTTGGGCATGATTTGAGTCTCCAAGAGGTCAAAAACATTCAATTAATGACCTCTCTGCCCCTATTTTGACACACAGGAAGTAGTCTTGGGAGAATGAATATTTGGAGGGGAAAATGAGCACCAAATTTAGAAATTACACTTGGGTTGGAAAGTAGACAGAACAGGATTTCCAACAAGCACACTTGGGCACAATTTGGACTCCTTCATATACATCAAAACAGCCTCCAAAATGGCGTGGCGCATATAGAGAAAAAGGCCAAATTCACCTCCGTTTCGCGAAATTTCGATTCACGACTTTCTCCAAGTGGGCCCGCTCATATACACTTCACATTTTTCAGCAACTAAGGAAAATTTTAAAGTGTTTTCCTTCTATCCAAGTGGTAAAGGAAGGCAAACGTTCACCCAAGCCATTTGTCATCTTTGTAACGCTGCACCTGTAGCTAATGGTTGGCTTTCCATCTCCATTTTGTAATGATTCGAAAAACTCCCCAACTCTTGGTAGTTCTATTTCCTCATGGCATATTCTATATATTGTATGCAAACCATTTGCAAAGGGTTGGTTGGCTTGTAATTTCTATGAGATTGTGGGAAAGAAACTATGTTTCTTCATTGTATATTTTGACAGAGGATTAATGAAAGGCAGCGGCTCTGTTTCATGAGATTCATGTGGTTGTGAGTGTAGGAAAATGTGTTTTTCCTTATGTTTCATATGTATCTCGTTATGTTTCATAGTTCATTCATATTCATTTCCAGTGAAATTTTCTGAGTAAGATAAGGTAGAATTCATTTTTATTGCTCTGCCTGTGGGAAAGTTTCACACTGTGTGTTTCTCTTCTGTTGAAAAGGATTCATGTACCTATGCCCTTTTCACCCTCCTAAGCAATCTCTCCATTCCGCGTTATTTCAAACTAAATTGCTATACTTTTTGCCTATATTGGCTCATGAAGTAATCTGTGCCTTTGTATTAAATTCTCTTCTCATTGCTGTCCGTTGGTCCCATACCATCCTAGAAACTCAGTCATTCATAAAAAATTGTTTCTTGTATCCATAATTACTTACTAGCCTAAGATCAATATTTCATTGTAAGTCATCTCAGACCACTTCATTTATCTGTTCACTGAGTGTGACTCGGAGAGAGCCCTCTCCTGTTTTGGTAGGGCTAGCTACCAGACTGAGCGTGGTTTGTGGTTACCCTGAATTTTGCCTTCCTTCAGCCTAAGGCGGATTTGGGTGCTAACATAGTGGCGACTCCACTGGGGACCAAATCAATCCCCTTACTTATTGATAATTCTAAGCTTCTGGATGATAAGTTTAGGATTTGATAGGCTGAGTGAGTTGGTTGTGTCCTTTTATTTTTCTCAATAGCACGTTGGCTTCTAGAAGATATACCAGGGCTAATCCAGACCAAGATCCTCCGCACATCTACGAAAATCCCAATTTGATTTCAATAATTCGTCGTCAAGAGAGCTCTATATCTCCCGTGTTCAAATCCCATTCATGCCCCGCCATTTTTGAGTATCTCGAAGAGCTAGATTTTGATGAGCAGTTTGAACTATCATTGTTCGAGACCAAATCCAAAAGGGCAGTTGACTCTACTGTCCACAATCCACAGTTTCTTGTAGACTTGGAGACAGAAAAGGCTAATTGGTTAATTGATAATTACATTATAGCTCAGCTTCAAACTCCAATTGCTAGCCCCCTACAAACTGTGCACACTCCTCCAACACCTCCAAGGCCAAATCCACCAAGAATGATGGCTGCCCGTTTTGCACCTCTTGTTCTGCCTCAAGTTTTAGATGATATGCCCACAGATTATCAAAGAAAAATCATTTTTTTTTTATGGCACTCCTAACAGCATTACTGCTTAGCAACATGTGGATAGAATGGCATATTTCTATGAACTTCATGAGATCGATGCGGAGAATGTGGCAATGAGACTCTTTGTACAGACATTTGCAGGTGAAGTGAGGAAATGGTTTAGAGGTTTGCTGGCTGCATGCATCGCTACCTTGGCTGACCTACAAAGACAATTTTTAAACCACTAGGAAGTGAAAAAGAATCCTCTTCAAATTTTGGTTGAATATGAGCAAATCAAAAGAAACGTTGGTGAGTTGGTCCAATACTATTGCATTAGATTCAATTCAGTTTATAATGAAATTCCAGATCATCTAAGGCCACCTGTGGGACTAGCCATGATGAAGTTCCTGGATGGTTTTGATGCTAACATGGCTTATCAATTAAGAGAGAGAGAATTGGCCACAATGGAAGACATGCAGAAGATAGTGGCCAGCGTTGAAGCAAATCTGCTGACTAAGAGAGCTAGCGCAAAGGCAGAAAAGAAGGTCACCGTAAAAGAAGAATCTTCCTCGGTAGATCAGCTACTTCGGAAGGTAGAGTAGGTGCTTGAAAGGGTGAAACTTGACAAACCAGAGCCACAAGTTAGAAATCCTAACTTTCGTGGTTAGTAACAACCACAATATAGAATAAGACAGAGAGATCAACGAGCCCAAGAGCAGATAGCACAACAGCCAGTACAGACACCTTTGCAGCAAAATTTTATGCATGGACCAGAGACAGATGAGGAAATGAATATAATAGGTGAAGAAAATCACCTCTTTACTTCTCATGATTTGGCTATTTATCTCACTGAGGATGAGAATTATGCAGAGAGTTCGGTTGTACACAAAGATGTAGATTTTATTTTAGCAAATGACACCGTCTTGGAGGAAGAATCAGATGAGTACCAAAGAGACCATATGAATGCTCTGTCCACCCGGCAGTAGCCATATTCACTTAGAAACAGAGATGTGTTGGTCAAACCAATTCAGAAAAGGAAGGATTTTGAGGCATCAAATAATGATTCATCAGTTACACAAAGGAAAGGAAAGGAGGCGGTTGATCCGGATAGCAACAAATCACCATCAGCAGAATAATCACATTAGCAAGTTGCATCGAAAGAAAAGGAAAGGAAAGAAATCCCAATCAAAGAGGTAGAAAAGATTCCTGCTTTTAATTTAGAGAATGATATTTCTAAATTTAAGGTATCCATTCCCTTGACTAAAATAATGAGGAACAACAGTTATAGAGGGCAAGTATCTAAAATGTTGAATTTGGACCCAATGTCTGACATGGCGAATGTCGAAGATGATCAACCTAAAATGATTTTTGGGCCAGCATCGAATGGTGAGTCTCCTGATAGTGATGTGCCACCTTTTTATATCAATTTAAGATTGCATGATTTTGTGTTACATAATGCCATGTTCAATTCCAGAGCTTCTCACAATCTCATGCCCAAGGCTATTATGGATAAGCTTGGTCTGGACATCACCCGGCAATACCATGATCTCTATTCGTTTGATTCCAGCAGAGTAAGATGTATTGGGCTCATCAAAGACTTGGTGGTGAGTCTGGATCAACTCCCAATGAAGAATGTTTTGATGGATGTTGTTGTAGCAGATATTTCTCCTAGGATTGGCATGCTTCTTTCCAGGTCTTGGGTAGCGAAATTGAAAGGGACACTACAACTAGATTTCTCCTATGCAATGATTCCGGTGTTTGACCAAATGAGGAAATTGTATCGGGAACAAAAAATGAAATACATGATCACAAGCAAGGAGAAACCAATAAATCATCCAATTAATTGTGTACATACAGATTTAGAGTCTTTTGTTTTGTATTATGATAGTTTCAATGATATCAATAGTCAATTAGTAGAAGCAGATGATATTCCAGAGATAATAGAGAATTTTAGAGGAGTTTTAAAGAAAGAAGAACAAGAACAACAAAAAACCGTTGAGCGATCAGCTGAAAGTAATGAACAACAGGAAGACAAAGCACATCAAACAGATTTCCAGCACTTGCAAGAGGAGGAAGAAGGTTTGTGGACCATGGATTTCGATGGAGCAGTGGGAAATGATGGCGTTGGAATTGGACTTTGGGTACGCATTCCTTTCTCCGCCCCAAACAAAGTGCCTAGTAATGTGCGGGTATGCTCTTACAAGTTGGCTTTTGATTGTTCAAATAATGAAGCTGAGTATGAAGCTCTGATTGTTGGCCTAAAAATTCTAAGGAAGCTGAATGCTAAGAGGATTTCAGTATATGGTGACTCCGAATTGGTGATCAAGCAGGTCAGAGACGAATATCAAGCAAAGCATCCTAGGATACGGGCTTACCATAACACAGTTCTAGACATCCTAAAATTATTTTCAGAATACACCTTGACATGTGTGCCTCGTATACAAAATAGCATTGCTGATGCTCTTGCTAAGGCAGAAAGTATTTTGAAGATCCCAATGAACTCTAGAAACAAATTCGAAATCCATGTCAAGCATCGTCCAACCGTTCCAGACAATCGGAGATATTGGCAAGTTTTCCAAGATGATGAGGAGATTGATGATTTTCTGCAAAACAAAGGCAAGTTCGAAGAGACCTCAATTGATGTAGAAAATGACAATGGTAAAGGTAATGGTACAGATGAGGTGCATATCAATGAAATGGATGTGTTGTAGCTGAAGAATAACATTATTCCTAAAGGCTTGACACCTTTAGAAGAACTCTTTGATCAAGATGATGTAGTCCGCAAGCCAACATTGCAGCCAACAGAGAAGGGTGTGGAAGAGGTCAATATCGGAGCAACTGCTAATCCTAAATTGGTAAAATTGTCCAAAGCATTGCCACCAAAGATCAAGGACAAATATATCAGGTTGTTGTCTTCATTTGCAGATGTGTTTGCTTGGGACTATTCTGACTTAAAAACATATGATAACAATATAATTCAGCACAGTATACCCATCAAGCCCAATCAGAAACCATTCAGACAGAAGTTGATAAGGCTAAATCCAAAGTTGTTTCCATATATTGAAAAGGAGATAAACAGGTTGTACGAATGAGAAATCATTGTTCCCATTAGATTTTTGGATTGGATCTCTAATTTGGTGCCCGTACGAAAGAAGACAGGTGAGATTCACTTGTGCATTGATTTTAGAAATCTCAATAAAGTTACATTAAAAGACAACTATCCGCTGCCCAAAATGGACCATATACTTAAGTGAATAGTGGGAGCATCTCGTATGTCACTACTTCATGGTTATTCCAGATATAACCAAGTTTCTTTCCATGAAGATGACCGAGACAGGACAACGTTCACCAATCCATGGGGAACCTTTCATTACGCTAAAATGCCTTTCAGTTTGAAGAACACATGTGCCACATTTCAGCGTGCAATGGACTTGGCTTTAGCAAATGAGAAGGATGTCTTTCTGGTGGTGTACCTAGATGATTTGACAGTGTTTTCCAAATATGATGAAGAGCACATGTACCATCTAAAAAATGTCTTTCAAAAGTGCAGAAAATATGGCTTGTTGCTGAATTCGAAAAAGAGCTTGTTCACCATGGAGGAAGGCAAACTACTCGGGCACATTATCTCAAAAGATGGCATTTGTATTGACCCAGCACGTGTGCAAGAAATTCAGAAAATCGATCTGCCCGGAAATAAGAAAGAGATACAATCGTTCAATGGTAAAATGAATTTTCTATGCCGCTTTGTACCTAATCTTGCTGAGCACCTAAGAGAGATGACAAACATTCTTAAGAAGGACAACCAAGTGAAATGGATGGAGGAGGCTGTAAAATCTTTCAATTTGGTCAAATTGGATTTTTCCTCAGCGCCAGTTCTAGTTAGCTTGGACTACACTCAGGATTTGATATTGTTTTCATTTGCTTCGGAGCATACTATGGTAGTGGTGTTATTGTAGAAAAGAGATGATCACGAAAGACACATTGCATTCTTCAGTAGAGCTATAAGAGATGCAGCCTTCAAATACAACATCATTTAGAAGCAAGCCCTTGCACTTGTGAAGGCATTGAAAGATTTCTGGGTATATATTCTACATTCTCATATTTTGGCCTATGTTCCTAACGCCGCTGTCAAAGATGTTTTGGTGCAGACCAATTCGGAAGGAAGACGAGGCAAGTGGATTGTAGCTTTGTTGGAATATGATGTGGAAATAAAGCCCACAAAACTTGTTAAAGGACATGGATTAGCAAAGTTAATGGCCGAATCAAACGTGCACGCCTTTGACATAAACTCTGATCGCTGCTATGTCCGATGAGAATGATGAAGGATCGTCAATTCAGGTACCTGAAATGTTTGCTCTTTCTCCGTGGTATTCAGATATCATATATGTGCTTAAAAATTTGTCACCACCACCCGACATGACTAGAAACAAAGCGAGAACACTCAAGTTGAAGGCTGCCAAGTTTTGCATTCTAAATTCTGCACTGTATTGGAAAGATCTCGGTGGCGTTCTATTAAATTGTTTGGTGGAAAAGAAAGCAAAGAAGGTCATGGAGGAATGCCACCAAGGAGACTGTGGTGGTCACCTTTCTTGGAAATCAACAACAAATAAAATTCTGAGAGCAGGATAATATTGGTCGACATTTTTTGCTGTTGTATATAAGATTGTCAAGCGCTGTCATAAGTGTCAGATTTTCGAAGGACGACAGAAGTTACAACCTTTACCACTTAAGCCCATTGAAGTGAGTGCCCCTTTCCAGCAATGGGGAATGGATTTCATTGGTGAAATTCATCCCACTTCTTCCGGTCAGCATAGATGGATCCTCACAGCGACAGCTTATTTCATGAAATGGATCGAGGAAATTCCCACCAGACAAGCTACTGATGCAGTAATCATTTCATTCCTTGAAAATAACATCTTATCTCGCTTTGGTTGCCCGAATAAGTTAATCATTGATAATGCAGCAGCTTTGAAATCAAAAAGGATGGTAGAGTTTTGTCATAAATATCACATCATTTTGGGTCACTCAACTACCTATCATCCGCAAGGCAATGGATTGGCAGAGTCTTTGAACAAATCATTGGTCAACATCATCAAGAAGTTGCTAGAAATAAATAAGAAGAGATGGCATAAGAGGTTGGTCAATGCACTCTGGGCAGATCAGGTCATTCAGAAGAAATGCAAAGGTACATCACCTTTGGAGCTTGTTTATGGAGTTGATACAGTATTTCCTACCTCTCTTGCTGCCCCAGTAGTCAAACTTCTTCAGGAGGCCGGCAGTGAAGAAGATCCCATGCAAAGAAGGTTGAATCAAATGGTCCACTTGCAGTAGACCAGAGAAGAAGTTTTCAAGAACACACCCAAATTGCAGGAAAAGATCAAGAAAATTTATGACAAAAAGGCAAAGGTGGACAAATTTCAGTTGGATGATGTGGTGCTGAAGAGGGACGCAAGGAATGAGGAAAAGGGTAAGCACGGTAAGCTCAAGAATCTTTGGAAAGGTCCCTTCAAGATTGCAGCATATCGGGGTTAGAATGCTTTTCTTCTGAAGGAAATGAACGGGGAAGAGTGTCCAGGAGGGCCGATCAATGGTCGGCTGCTCAAGCGGTACCATTTCTGAGTTATTAACGCTGCTTCCACTATCATTGTAAATACCATTTTTATTTCAGTTTGGTTTGAGTTTGTCAAGTTAGTCTTCAAGTCATTTCAATGTCAAATTTGCGTCAGTTTTTTTGGTTGTTTTAGTTTCATAAATGAGTCAGAGTCTTGTGTTGTTTGTCGAAATAATGACTCCATAGCCCAATGGATGAAGGAACTATCTAGCTCTCCCAGAGATCTACTATTCTTGGCACCTCCAAGGAGCTACCATCCCCCATTGGAGCTAATGTTAGAGTCGATCTGGTCAGTCCTCCGTCAGAGATGAAAACTCTTTATGCATTTCATTTTTAGGTGTCTTGCTCCATTCACTCAGCTTCATTCCGCTAGGGGCATGCCATAATCTGACAGAAAAAGGTCTTGTTAGTCAGTCCCCCTCATGTTTGGTTCCTGCTGGCTTAGGTCTTTTGTCAATGATCACTAAAGTCCATGACAGTAAAGGTTTGGACCTTTAATGGAAAAAAGTCATTTTCGATCATTAGGTCTAGGGATTAATCAATTTGGTCTTCAACCATGTCCAATAAAACCATGCAGGCCAGAGTGAGGCCCTTACAAAGTTATGATTCAGAGAGTTTCATCGTCATGTTGATAGACTTCGACTGTTCTTCAAAACTCTATTTTGAAGAAAAGTCAAACAGTGTCATTTGTGATAAAAATTTTGAAAAAGTCGTCAGTGGATTTCTTCAGGTGCAAACATGGTTTCTATGGCTAAATGCCTTGTCATGCAATCCCTGCAAAGAGTGCCAAAAATTTCATTATTTGAGCTAAAATTTCAAAGGAAAAAGTGAAATTCAGTGTTGCTTTAGGTCAGTGAAAAAAGCCAAAATGAAACATTAGAAAAGTGGGTTTTTGGAGAAGAAAAAATTAAATCCATGACTTCAAAGTCTTTAAATAGAGGTTTCCACAAGCAAACAAGGTCATTGTGCAAATCAAGGTCATAGAGAAACATTGCAAAGTCATTAGGAGAGAAAAGGGCGTGTTTAAGAGTGAGTGGGAGTCGTTTTCCAGAGCGTGGCGCACACACAGAGGGGCGCGACGAACATACAGAGCACGACGCACACAGAGCCACACCACAGTGAAAATTTTACAAGGGCGCAACGCATATAAAGGGCGCGACGCACTGGGTTTGTTGCACGGCGCACACCTACAAAGGCCTGAAATCGTGCCAAATTGCCTCAAGTTGCCTGTGAAACCCCTCAAATCAACAGGTAGGCTCTATATCATGGCTTGCTCATAAAATTTTGTGAATGTTATGGTGGTTCATGGCTATGTTTAATTGCAACAAAACTCATAAAACCAACCACTAAAAAAAAAGATCAAAGCCATGGTGGCTAGGGTTGCAAAATTGTGGTGTTAGTGCCAAGGCCCTGTTTTCACCCCTCATTTTTCCCCTTCTTTCCATTTTTCCCTATCCCCCCTTTCTCATTTTTCCTATTATCCCTACCCTAAAACACTACCAAACCCTATCCCCTATCCGTCCACTCTTTGGTCAATCAAAACCCAAAAACCCTACCTTATCAAATCCCAAAACCTCCTACATATCCCTAAACAAAATCTTCTCCCCATAACCCCTATTCCCATCATATTATTCCCTTCCTAATAATCCCTTTTTTCATTGTTCCCCTTGGTGGCAGATATCACAACAACACCTAGTTTCACGCCATCATCAAAGGGCAGCCCGAGTACATTCCACACAATAGTCATGGCATCTGAGCATTCATCAGAGTATGAGATGGAAACACAAAGTGATTCATCCTCGAAAGAACAAGCTCCCAGGGGACATCACAAGAGTGGAAAACATGTTAGGGATGAGCCAACCACCCTCACTGAATTGCAGGCCTGCCCTCTTGCTGTGTCATGCTTCCAGCATCTATCCTGTTTTGAATTTTGTCAAAGGGTGGCTAATGTTAGAGTTCATCATGAGGTGGCCCATATTTTTTTGCTTCACCTACATGGAGGTCAATCTATCTTGGCCAGGGTCACCTTCACATTGACACCTGAAACTATCTCATTGGCAACTGGCATACCAAATGTTGGAGAATAGTGGCACAAGAAACAGAAGGTGGATAGGTAGCATTATGAGCCTTGCATTAAGGCTAGATTCTTGAGGCAACTCACAAGAGTCTTTCCATTCAGATATTTGAGAGCTGAATATGCCCCACTCATGAAATTGATCATGAAGTACTTCAGTTGCCAGGGGAGGTTCTCTCCTCTATATGCCTACCACATCAGGTTGCTCATGCACTTTACCAGGGTGTGGATGATGAACCTCCCATTTTTCATTTGCAGGAACATAGAGAGGATGAACACCTTCATGCAGCATAAGA
>APFE031079893.1:0-10881 GCA_000404065.3 Pinus taeda | reverse complement strand
AATTGAAGTAGACCAAAGTGAAAATGGTGTTTTCATTTCTCAAGATAAATATGTAGAAGCAGTGTTGAAGAGATTTAACATGCAGAACCGCAAGGCAGTTGTGACTCCAACTATAGTGGGGTTGAAATTGACCTAAGAAGACATCAGCAAGGATTTTGATCCAAAATTGTACAAGAGCATAGTTGGCATCCTTATGTACTTGACTGCAACTAGGCCAGACATTATGCACGCTGTGAGTTTAATCTCCAGATTTATGGAAAGACCGAAAGAGACTCATTTGCAGGCAGCCAAGAGGATTCTAAGGTATGTGAATGGAACGAAGGGGTTTGGTATTCTATACTCCTCTTCTGAAAGTTTCATGTTGACAGGTTACACGGACAATGATTGGGCTGGAAATGTTGATGATAGAAAAAGCACATCAGGATATGTGTTTCATATGGGATTGGGAGCCATCTCATGGGCTTCCAAGAAGCAACTAGTTGTGTCTTTCTCAACAGCAGAGGCAGAGTATGTGGCAGCAACAACAGCAACATGCCAAGCAGTGTGGCTGAGAAGAGTTCTCAGAGATCTGTGTCATGAACAAGAAAATGGCACAACCATTTACTGTGACAATAGCTTAGCAATAGCTTTTTCTAAAAACTATGTTTTTCATAAAAGAACAAAGCACATAGATACCAAATTTCACTTCATACGTGAATTGGTTAACAATGGTGAGATTGTTTTGCAGCATTGCAGAACAGAGGATCAGCTAGCTGATATCTTGACAAAATCATTAGCAAAGAAAAGTTTTGATCATTTCAGGAAATGCTTGGGTATGCAGCAGTTGAAATTAAGGGGAATTGTTGGAATCTAATTCCAACTGCAACACAATAACTGCTGATCCAGAATCTGATCTTCTGCAGATATTTCAGATTGTCCGATGCCGCAAAGTCTTCTGATATTTTGCACATTGATGAGCATTAAATGCACATAATTGAATTCCCCTGCAACTGCCAACTTAATTTCTTGAGAAAGACATCACCGGTTGCTGTAATTAATACGCAGATAAGCGTTGGTAGATATTTTGGTTATTTTATTGTTTAAACTCAGATATTTTTCCTATAAATGTAATGAACAACAGTTCTGTTTTTTAAGAGAATGAACAACAGTTCTGTTTTAAGGTTAGAAGACTGAATAGAGAGTCTCTTTTGTAAATGCACATCAGTGCTGAACCTGCAATTTTCTGAGATAGAGAAAATTGGTTTCTGGAATTGAAGTGTTCCTGTTGTTATCCCTCTGTCAAGAGGAAGACGAATTTGTATTAGCTAATTTACTGTTTATGAATACAAGTTAATTTTCAGTTGATGTTTCACCACCTGCACATTGTTGTTATACCAGGTTAAGTGTTGTTGAGTATTGTTCTGTTTTCATTTTTATTTTAATTATCAGAAATTTTTCTGTTGCTGCAACACCAAATCTACGTTGCTGCAACACCGTTTCTAGTAAGCAATTTTCTGTTTTTTCTATGTTAACAAAACAGAATGTTGTTCAGCGTTACTGCAACACCAAACTGTGTTGCTGCAACACCATATCCAGAAAATAATTTTTTCCAGTTTTCTGTGCAGCAACAGAGTAAAAACAGAGCATTTTTTTTGTCTGTCTATTATGAAATTTAGCAGAAAATTCTAACAATTCCCTAGATAGCCTGTGACGAACCACTCAGAAACCATTTCATTCGATGGTCTTCTTTTTCTGTTCTATTTTGTTTCTTTTCTCAATTTAGACTTACATATCTTCATAACAAAATGCTTAATGCTTCGACTTGAAACATTTGGCAATATGATTTATAGGACTCAAAATTGAATTTGGTACAACCGTTCAGATCATGATAAACGTGAATGGGTGAGAAATATGTCAAACAAAACTGTCAAGATGGTTGAGAAAGGACTCAAACTACAAATGTGGCGTTGTTACTGACGTCTTCAATCCTAGCACAGAAGCTGGCACATTTCATGATTTTCCCTTTAGTTAATAGCTAGAATCCCACTGTAGAACAATATTCGGCCAGCCACTTGAAAAAATTAACGTATCTTGCAGTGTCACGAAACCTTTGAAATTGCATAATTTTGGCCCCTTTTTTTCAAACTTTAAAATATTTTAAGAAGAGAATCAACCACAATGTTGTCATGTGACACAAAAAAATTCAGAGGAATTAAACCGATCATCAGATACGGATTAAACCCTTCTAACTAACTAGCTTTAAATCCTAGTCACAGGAACATTTCAGGATGTACCAGAATTTGAAGTATACCAGTATTTGGCCACTAAAAAACTAACGAATCTCTCAGTATTACGAAGCCTTCCGAGTCCATACTTTTGGCCGTCTTTTTCATTAAAAAATTATAGGTTTCAGCAACGATAGCGTCTGTCTTCCAGGAGAAGCTTGAGAGGAAATTAACATAACCCGTATCGTTGCATGCCAATTGAAACTTATAAAATTAAGCAGTTACAGAGAGCCGCGGTTCTAGTCACTATTTTAGGTTGGACCGTTGAACACATTCTCCCCACTGTAAGCAACGTAAGGGAATAGAGTAGGCATTTTATTTATTAATTATATGCAATATAGCTTCCAACACACTCTTATCTTGCTCTCTGTTGTGAAGCTTGAGGGAGGAGGGAAAGTAAAATATAATTTATAGCGCATGTGCTGAATGCACTGAATCGGGAGGAGACAGGAAAAACAAAAAAAAATGAATATGTCGTTGTGTTAACTTTACTAAAGGTTGAGGTAAAGATACAACTGAACTAATTTATACCCAAGTGTTTTGTCGGGTTGACTTAAGGTTGAGGAGAGAAGTGAAAAATAACATGCGAATTTATTGTTCCGTTGGCTTGAATTAAGGTTGAGGAGATAGGTAAGAAGAGGGGAGGCTTACTTAAAGTAAAGGTCCATTCTTTCCTTTTTCATGATCAACATTCAATTTTTTATTGAGATTTTTCATGGGAACTTTATTTTCCCTTTTGAATGTTTTTCCAAATTAGATTTTTAAAAGAACTATTCAAACATAAATTTGTTAGTGCGATGGATATTATCTATTTGGATGTTGAGCTTATAATTCACCTCTTCGGTAGCTCAACACAGAACATATGTTACCTACAGTTCAAATGGTGCTCTTTCCAAAGCAATGAAATTATTAAGAAAAAAGATAGGTGTGATGCTCGCATATAATTCCTCATATGACCATCTAATAGGGTATTGTCCTCCCTCAACTCTGAATGGTGCTCTTTCCAAAGCAATGAAATTATTAAGAAAAAAGATAGGTGTGATGCTCGCATATAATTCCTCATATGACCATCTAATAGGGTATTGTCCTCCCTTAACTCTGTAGAGGTATAAACTTTCTAAATCCAATAAAAAAATACTAAAGCCAAAGGACTTATAAATTTACTCGTTTATTTTTAGCATAAAATAATTAAAAATAAAAATAAAAAAAAGAGTTGTTATGATTTTTATATATTTAATTATTACTCAAATCTAAATCAATTTTCTTGGTTAAAGCTCTAGTCTAATGTAAATCAACTCTCTATGTTAAAGCCGTAGTCTAATGTAAATCAAATCTCTATGTTAAAGTCATAGTCTAATTAGCTGGGGGAATTGCCGAGAAAGTTATGGAAATTCGGGTCATATTTAAAGAAAATCGAGCAAGGATTTTTGTAAATCCAAGTTATAGTTGTTAAACATTAAAATTTTAGGTATCTTAGATGTTTTTGATGCCGCTGAATCCATTTCCACTATCAAAAACATGATTCAAATACTGCTTCTACAAGATTTTTTGAAATTTTTATGTCGAGATTCTGACTACTTTTGGTCGTCCAAGCAATTCCTCCGTCTCGCTAGACGACTCCTATGTTAACCTTCTAAGTAAATATATGAAAAATAGAAATTAAAAGATATATCTAAAACCAACCATTCATTAATTTTTTATCACTGAGATATGTGGAAAATAAACACAAAACAGAAATAGTCTCAAAAAAACAAACTCAAAGTGTGTAGTGTTATTTTCTGGAGTGATCACATTCACGATTTTATTGTATCGACATTTCGAACCAACCTCTGTGGTTCATCATCGGGATCAGGATCAGGATTGCATAAACTATAGAAATAAGAAAACACCCCAACAACCTCAACCGTGATGACGGTTGGAAAATTAGTGAAAATTGGATTCCTACACTAACGAGGGATTATACTGCCCCTAGGTGCCCATGGCCTCTTTATCTTTTAATAATTCACCTATCCCTAAAATCATTAAAAACTAATAATCTAATTTAATTAGTTTTTTCAAACCTAATTAACCGATTCAAGCTCTAAAAAACATTATTAATATAATAAACATTATAAATATTTAACCATAAACATTTATTTAACATCAATAATTCAACTAATTAATTATTATTGAAACTTTTAGTTAAACATTATAATATTTTAAATATTAATAGCCAAAATATAAACTTTTTTCTCCAAAAAAATAAAAACAATTAATAATAATAATAATAAACCTTATTAAAATTGCATTCAAATAATTTTAATTTAAAAATAAATAATAATAATAATAATTAATAAGCCCAAGAGTTAGGCTCAACTCGGTCGAATCAAGTGCCTTGCCCAATGGGAGGTCACAGGGTCAAATCCTGAAAGCTCTTGGGGTCAGGTCAGTAAATAGGCCGAGGGGTGTTGATGCCCTACGGGTGGCGTCCACTCAGTGTTAAACAACCCTGGACATAGCGACTACCCACTGAACTGCGACTATCCACTAACCCGGATATCCGTGAACGAGTATGTGAAAAATAATAATAATAATAAATTTATTTCTAAGCATTAGCAAACCTGTCGGCTCCATTCATTATCTTCCCTACCCTTTACTCTACTTATTGGTCCATTATTCACTGACTTTTTTCACACATTTGATCCCGATGATGAACTACAGAGGTTGATTCGAAACGTCGATACAATAAAATCATGAATGCGATGACTCCGGAAAATTACACTACACAAAATGAAGATCATAGAAGCCTCAAATCTTCAAAACTCAAAGTTATTGTAAGAAAATCTAGATAATATAGAAGTGACCTAGAATTTTATGAATTAAATCAAATTTCTACTATTACCATAAGAAAATGTAAATTATTTGTTTCCCTGTTATCTTATCTTAGCTTAAAGGAAAATTAAAAATAAGAATGCTACCATCTCTCTTAATCTTTTTATCAACATGAATAGTTCTTGTAACTCCTTCACCCTAATTCAATGAAAATAAGAAATAGTGATATTTGCTAGTTGTGAAAAGTCTTTTAAATAATTTATGTTACTATAATATTGTGTAATGTAATTGAAAAATAAAAGAATTAATTTTCATATTGTAAATTTGATCAAAATTTTAACTAATTACTTATGCATGCAAAAATAGAAATTGTTATTTAGAGACCTCCTAGTGAGTGAGGTTCACAAGATTAATCTTGTGTTCACTTACCACTAGGTTTAAAAATAGTACTATGGGAATGTTACTGTTTAAATAATCAAATGGCTAAAAATAAAGAATATCCAATGAAATTTGAAGGAAGATTGATTAGATCCTTTTAATTATTATCTCTAAAGCTTTTAAAATTGTGTTAGTGGAAGGATATTTGTGAAGAAAAGGAGTTTCAAGGCTTTCTTGAGTGAGTAGAATTATTAACCTAAAGTAGTATTTTTAAGCTATTTAATAAATATATATAGCTATTAATTACGAAAATAAATTAATTATAATAATATATTGATTTTTTTTATACAATGAAATATCTTAATTATGAAGGATTGATAATAAAAATTTCTAGATTTGATTTCAAATATCTAGAAAATGACAATATTTGAAATTAAATAATAGGAAGCTATCCATTTAGTTTGAAATTGCATTCATCTCAAAACCATGTCCCTCGATCAACTAAAATTGAGTCTATGTTAACTATTTAAATGAAATATAAAAGGGCTTAATAACATATTTTTTGGGAACTTTTCCTATATTTTGTTGGTGTTTTTGCATAAATATTTGTTGATTTTTATGTAGACCCCATTACGTGCAATAAGCTAAAATAAACTAGTTAACATGTTAGTCAATTTGGATATAGTAAGTGACCCTCCATAACAAATTTAACATTCAACCCAAGAATAGTGATGGGAGGGAAACCCAACCATCACCCAATCATTGTATTATGCACCTTTTCCCCTTTGGATTTGGCTTTGGCTTTGGCATATTAAAAGTTTAAAATAAACTGAAATAAAATTATGGTTAAATAAAATCATAGAAACAAAGTAGAGTTTATTTGGAAGCTGCATTTAGTCACCATGTGCATAGATATCTTATCTTGATTATTGGTTAGATGGCTAGAATATATTAATAAGTGACTAAATATGTCATTATTATTGTGTTATAATGTAGAACCAACAATTATGTTTATCTCTTAATACATGTTAATTTTGAAATAAGTAAATAAATGCAACTTTTTCTATTTAAACATGGTTGTTGAGGTGTTTTTGTTTGCTTCCCATGTTTGTTTCTAACTAAATTTTTCAAAGAAAAAAACTATTATATTCAAGAGTGATGAATATATATGTTCATGTCTTAAAATGAAATTGTTTACGTTTCAATAGCTAAGATATACCTCTGAATACCATAAATCAAAACATTGCATACTAAAATGTCAAAAAAACTACAATGTTTCCACCTCTTTCTATGTGCTTCACCACTTGTTGATTTTCCTAGAGAAGTACTTAAGCAATTCCAAACTAAACTATTTGAGAAAAGGTTAAATAGAAACATAGTGTTTCTTTGCATGAGTGATTGAGGTTTTTCAAATCTTTATGGAAGAAAATACATAATGAAAATAAAGAAAAGTCATGTACAAATATTCAAGATAGTAAAGGGGCATAGTTGTTGTAATTTTAATAAGTTCATATTTAGTTTGGTAATTTATCCATTCAAAGTAGTAATATAAAATGGAAAAAGACTAACTAAAACATTCATATAAAATGGGAGAAATTCTATAGTCAATCTAACTAACAATACAAGAAAGAGATCAAGTATATTTAGTTCAGATGTTCTTAAGCGTTCCTTCAGCTAACTAAACTCAAAAATTCCTTTCCTTTCCTTTCTATAAACCTGTACCATATCATACAAAATACATAAAATAAATTGTCAACATCAAGAAATCAACATGCAACAATCAATGAAACAATATGACACCAATCTAAATATTCCTTATAAATATAAGTAGCACAGTCTCTTCCCATGACCTTTAAATTCTAATCAATCATTTAATCATTAATAATTTGATAAAATTCAAGAACATTTAGATAGGTTCACTTGAAAAGTTTAGAAATATTACATAGAAACACCGTCTAACCATAGAAAAGGAAGTTAAGCTACTAACCCATGATCAAAGCTATAATTGATTTAAAAATAATTTCCACTTTGGAAATTAAGAAATGAGACCTTTAAAGGTTATAAATTGAAATCATATCGTCATTATTTAGAAAAGGAAATTTATAACTCTATAAGAAAATTGACTTTGAGAAACATCAATGATGAAAAGTCTTTTAAGGTGTCACAACATTGACTAGGAATTTTCATTCCTGCTTGTAGGATCTTGATGTTCATCACTACATTCTCAACTATATTAACCATTTTTTTTCTTGGTTTGGTTGCGAATAAAGTATTATATTAACCCATCAATGATTATTATCTATGTTGTGAATAAATCCAATGACCAAGTATCTTCGGGCCTTCTTCCTCTAAGACAAAAAATTGGAAATCAAACTCAACTATATATTAAATATTGACCTCAAAAAATGATGTACACAGTGTGCATATAAATACATCATGAAAGCATTGATTTATTTTTTGGGTATTCTTGGACTCTAATAAAAAATCACCCTAATACACCATAACCCAAATCACAACTCAAGCATTAGGTGTCTAACATTTTCCCCTTAACCCGAAGGGATTTATCAAAGTCTAAGAATGAGAGCTCAAGATGAAAAAATGCATCTTAGGCAAGAGATGAATGTCTCTCAAAAATGATTTTTAAGGATGACCACAAACCAAGGATGGTAAATTTTGAGAGAAAATGCAAATCATACTTGCGTATGGAACCTTCATAGCAATTATCAGATCAATGAAAACTTGTTAACTCTAGAACCATCAATGTAGTTCCTCAAACAATTCTGAATATGGAAGTGGTCGTACACGAATAACACATTAAAAAAAAATTGAAGTCTCTCTAGCGGTAGCAGCTTTGGCTCTAACTAGTACAGGTTGTGGCTCAAACTCACTTGTGGAACACTAACTAAGGCTCGCTTGAAAAAATATTCAAACCTGTAGTAGACCATCAATAATTCCGCCCTTGTTAGATACACGGTGATAAGATAAAATACTCTTCATCATTGGAAGGCTAGTAAATATTCTCGAACATACCCTGCATTATGACCTGTAAAACTTCGTGGTTGTTTTGGAATCATCCCAAGAAGAAATCCACCCAAAATTAATTATGTCTCTTATGGTATTCTTCTTTCCGTCGCACATGTTTGAATGGTCATTGTGCTTTCCACAATGTTGACACGGGTGAAAATCAAAACATTGATCTTTCACATGTCCAACTGTGTCACAATGTTGACATCGATTAATTTGTTCTGGAACAACTTCTTCTAGAAATCCAACTCTATGAAATTGTACAGATTTAGAAAAATCAAGCATATAAAAAGATACATCCAATATATCCTTGTTATATCCCAAACCAATTTTGTGTTTTTTATGTGTAAATTTTTCCCAGAGTCTTATAAAGTTTCTGAGAATGACATACTTCAAATGCTAAATTATAATTAACCCCTAGACAAACTAAACCTCTTTTACTACTCTCAACCCTCTCTCCTTGATCACAACCTCTCTACAAATCATATGGCATCTCCACCTGTCAAATTGGCCTAAAGAAATAACTCAGGTAGCACCACAAATATGCCCCACCAACTTGGTCCTCCTCTTCCTACATAAGGTCCCATCTCTTCCTCCTCAATATTCTCTAGTCAAGTAGCGCCTCTCACCCTCCTCAATACCTCTCAACCCTCCACAAGTGCTCTAATACCTTCACAGGCTCTCTTGACAGTCTTGCCAAGCCCCATTATAGAATCCATATTATCCCTCAAGGGGTATGAAGCCTACTCAACCTTATCCTCAACAAGACACTTTCTTGTTCACCACAATCCACAGGCCCCCTTAACCCTAAAAATTTTGAGGCCTATTTGGTCTTCACCTCCATAAGGTGCTCTCTTTCCAGCCACCTTTAATGGGCCCTCTCATAGCTCAAGGGGTCTGAAGCCTACTCAACCTTATCCTTCATAAGATGATATCTTTCCAACAACCTTCCACTAGCCCTCTCGTCACCTATAGTATCTAAGGACTAATCAACCTTCTACTCCAAAATATTCTCTCTTGTTGACCAAAAAATTGGATCACTCACCCTTGTAATTATATTTTTCCAAAGGGTGTAACACCATGGATCATAATATCATGGGTCATCAGAATACCATGGTAAGACCATGGATCTATAGGTGCAAAACCCCAAAACTGAGCCCACTTGCACCATGTGCGAGAATACTTTTGATACTACTAAAAACATAAAAAAAAATACTAGATGTCGATTTTCATGCCTTCCTAAAGGAATTAGCACTTAATTCATCTAAATGTTTTATGAATTCTAGAGTGTCCTGCTATAAGAGATGAATGAAATTACTATAAGATCCTTTGTTTTAAGGAAAAAATATTTACTAGAACAATGTACCTTTTTTAAGATAATGTATGTAGCTACCATGTATATTATTTAGGAGCATTGGGATCTTCTTAAATCATATGGATGAATTGAATGATGGTATCATTTCCCAAACATCCTTGAATGTATTTGTAAATCAAACCTAGAATGAGTAATGATAAGAAAAAGAGGGATTTATCCTCCTCAAATTGCCAAGAAAAGGGATCAACTACTACATTGTCTTTACCCTTCTTGTATATAATATCTTAATAATACCCTAGTGGCTTCATGACCCACCTATGTTTCACTGGTGAGCATAACCATTGTTTGAGGAGTTACTTCAAAATATAACACTTAGTCTTGATTTAGAAACATAATAGTATGAGATATGGATGTTGGGTATGTAGTAGAATGACCATCATCTCTTTCTCATAGGTGAATTCATCCAAATTGTAGTCACATAATTTCTTACTAGTGAATGCCAAACTGCACCTTCTCACATCAATATGACTCCAAGAACTCTTCCCATGGTATAACATTCCATGTCAAAACTCTTAGTAAAATCTAGTAATATTAATACTACAATATACATATGTCATCTTTCAAATATAAGAAGACATGTTGAGTGGCCTCACTCTGAACAAAGGTATTCTCTTTTAGTAGAAAGGTTAAGTGAGTAAGGTTAAGTGAGTAGTAATTTTCTTATAAATTTTGGAAAATTTCCTATAATAGTTAAGTCCTAAGAATCCATATAAACTCTTAATGGTCTTAAAAAGAAGCCAACGTTCCATAGTTGCAACTTTCTTGGGACCAACTTTTACTTCCTCCTGACTTAGAATGTGCTCTAAGAAATCAATCTTAGAAACCCAAAAAGCATATTTAGATCATTTTACAAATAGATAGCTATCTTGTAGAATTGTAAGGCCTTATGAAGATACTTCATGATATTCCTATATTTTGTTTGTGATCACGATATTATAAAAAACTCCATTAAATTGGATACACCATTAAATATATATTAAACATGTTTATATCAAAAGAATTAGTTAAACGAAATTAACAATAACCATA
>APFE031079882.1:0-12379 GCA_000404065.3 Pinus taeda | reverse complement strand
CCCCCTTTGTCTCTCCCTCCCTTCCTATCTCCTTCTCCCTCTCCCTCCCTCTCCTCCTGCCTTCCCCCTCCCCCTCTACCTCTCTATCTACCTATCCCTCCCCCACTCTCTTCCTCTCCCACTACCCCTCTTCCACTCTCTCTCCCTCACCCCCTATGACTCTCTCTCTCTCTCCCCTTCCCCCTCTTTGTTCCCCTCCCACACTCTCCCCCCACATAACTCTACCTCCCCCTCTCCCTCACCCTATTCTCCTCTCTCCCCAAATCTCCAACCCCTTCTCTCCCTCCCATCACTCCCTACCACCCTTTTATTCTCTGCCTCCCTCCCTCCCTCTCTCTCTCTCTGCCTCTCTCTCTATCTCTCCCACTGTCTCCCTATCTCCCTCTCTCTCTTTCTCTCTCTCTCTCCCTTCTCCCCCTCTCTCTCACTTCTCCCCTCTATCTCTACCTCCCTTCCAAACTCTCTGACCCTATCCTCCTCTCTCCCCCATCTCTCTCTCCTCATCTCTCTCTCCCTACCTCCCTTTCCTACCACCCCTTCTCTCTCCCCATCCCTCCCCATCACTCCATCCCTCTTTCTCCCGATCCCTCCCCCTTTGTCTCTCCTCCCTTCCTCTCTCCCTCTCCCTCACCCTCGCTCTCTCCCTCCCTCGCCCTTCCGACTCTACCTCTCTCACTACCTTTCCCTCTCCAACTCTCTTGCGCTCCCCCATCCCTCTTTCACTCTCTATCCCTTTCCCCCTCTCAATCTATCTCTCCCTCTCCCTCTCCCCTCTTTGTTCCCCTCCATGTCTCTCCTCCCATCTATCTCTACATCCCCCTCTCCCTCACCCTATCTTCCTCTCACCCCCATCACCGACTCCTTTTCTCCCTACCATCACTCCCCCTAACACCCCTTCTCTCTCTGCATCCCTCCCTATCTCTCTCCTTCTCACCCGCCACCTATCTCTACCTCCCCCTCTCCCTCACCCTAACCTCCTCTCTCCCCCATCTCCCACCCCTTCTTCCCCATTGCCATCATTGCCACTACCAGCCCTCCTCTCTTTGCGTCCCTCCCTCTCTCTCGCTACCTCTCCCTCTCTCTCCCCATCTCTCCCTTTTTGTCTCTCCCTCCCGTCCTCTCTCCTTCTCCATCTCCCTCCCTCTTCTCCTCCCTTGCCCATCCCCCTCTCCCTCTCTCTCTACCTCTCCCTCTCCCACTCTCTTCCCGTTGCCCTATCCCTCTTCCACTTTCTCTCCCTCTCCACCTTTGACTCTCTCTCTCCCTCTCCCCCTCCCCCTCTTTGTTTCCTTCCCCCTCTCTCCCACAACATACCTCTACCTCCCCCTCTCCCTCACCCTATCCTCCTCTCTCCCGAAATCTCCCACTGCTTGTCTCCCCATCCCATCACTCCTCCTACCACCCCTTCTCTCTTTGCCTCCCCCCCGGCTCTCTCTCCCTCTCCCTCTCTCTCTATCTCTCCCACTATCTACCTATCTCCCCCTCTCCATCTCTCTCTATCTCTCACTATCTACCTATATCCCCCTTTCCCTCTCTCTCTCTCTCTCTCTCGATATCTCCCTTCATTCCCCCCTCTCCTTGGCTCTATCCTCCTCTCTCCCCATTCTCTCTCTCCTCCTCTCTCTCTCTCCCTACCTCCCTTCCCTACCACCCCTTCTCTCTCCCCATCCCTCCCCATCTCTCTCTCCCTCTCTCTCCCCATACCTCCCACTTTGTTCAACCTCCCTTCCTATCTCCCTCCCCCCCTCCCATCTCTTTTTGCCTCCCTGTCTCTCCCCCCACCTATCACTACCTACCCCTCTCCCTCACACACTCCTTCTCTCCCCCTCCATCATCCCTGTACCACCCCTTCTCTCTCCGCCTGCCTCCCCATCTCGCTCTCCCTCTCCCTCTCCCTCTCTTTATCTCTTACACTATCTACCTATCCCCCCCTCTCCATATCCCTTCTCTTCTCTCTCTCTCTCCCCCTTCCCCTCTCCCTGACCCTATCCTCCTCTCTCCCTCATCTTTCTCTCCTCCTCTCCCTTTCCTCCCCTTTCCCCAATCTCCCTCTCCTCCTCTCTCTCTCTCCCTGGCTATCTTCCCTCCCACCCCTTCTATCTCCTCGTCTCTCCCCATTTGTGTCTCCCTCTCTCCCCATCCCTCCCCCTTTGCATCTCCCTCCCTTCCTCTCTCCCTCTCCCTATCTCCCCTCTCCCCTCCCTTTCCTCTCCCCTCTCCTCTCTAATAACTCTCCCTCTAACCCACTCGCTCCCTCTTCTATCCTCTCCACTCTCTCTCCCTCTCCCCCTCTCACTCCTGTCTCCTCTCCCCCTCCCCTCTCTGTTACCCTTCCCCCTATCCCCCCCACCTCTCTCTACCTCCCCCTCTCCCTCACCCTTCTCCTCGTCTCTTTACAATCTCCCACCCCTTCTCTCCCCCTCCCATTATTCCCCCTACCACCGCTTCTCTCCCCGCCTCCCTCCCTCTCCATCTCTCCCTCTCCCTCTCTCTCTATCTCTCCCACTATCTCCCTATCTCCCTCTCTCTCTCCCCCTTCTCCTCTCTCTGTCTCACTCTCTCTCCCCCTCCCCTCCTGTCTCTCTCTCTCTTTCTCCCCTACTACCACACCCCCACTCCCCCTCTCTCTCTCTATCCCCCTCCTACCACAGCCCCACTCCCTCTCTTGCTCCCTCCCCCTCTCTCTCATGCTCCTTACTCTAATTATCTCTCTCGCTCTCATTATCACCATCATATCATCAAACAACCTAATTTAGAATGTCATTTAACAAACAAAAACATAATCATGGTCATCTTAATCCTATCATTTAACATATATAATGTACATCATGTAGCAAACAAAAAGATCTTATGAATGGAAATGAATAATCATGATATTATTTAAGAAACACAATCATTATATCATCTATGAAATAACAAAAAAAATACATACATAATTTTATATAAATTGAACTTGCAAAAAATATCTACACATATTATCTAATTATGAAAAAGACAACCATCATATCACATAAACAAACAAAAAATGTTTTCAATGAAAAAATTGTTTTTTTAAGCCTCTTTTCACATTTAAATAAACAAACACATACATTTCGCATGTCTCATAAAAAAACATAAATTATTATACTCATACATAAATTATTTTATATCACACAATTTGCAAAAATAAATAATTTAATATTGAATAAATTAAATATTTACTTTACCCTAATGGAAATCTTCCCTAAAAATATAAGTGAAGTAAAACCTACTCTATTGAAAATCTTACGGAAGATGAGACATTGGATCTTTCTAAAAAATGAGTGGATGATAATAGTGAGAAGCAACTACTTCGTGACCACTTGAAGAAGATAGTCACGATACGTGGAGGAGTTGAGAAAATTCTTCTTAACTTATATTTTCCCAAACATCTAAATGGATCAAGTTTTTAAAAATACAAATATTTCATTAAATATAAAATTAAAAGAAATATTTTTAATAAACAAAAAATTAAAATTACATGAATGCTAATATCTAATAAATCTAAAATCACAACCTAATTTAAATATCAAATTTCATTATATATATCAGACTGAATTAATAATTTTGCTAAGCTAAACTAAACTTCTTTGCTGCATAATTTTTATACAAAAATTTAATGCACATTACACTCTATGATATGTATATAATAAACGCATACATATTTTAAAAATAAAATTTCTTTCAAATAAATCATTAAAATACAATAGTGACCAGATAAAATAAAAGGGAAATAATTACCTAATAAATTCATAAATTGAAACCCCTTAATAATCAATTGCATTGGTTCTATATGCATGCAACTTAATTTACATGTGCGAGGCAATAAATAAATATAATTTTAAAATCCTATTTATATTCCATTGGATTTTCAACCTTTTATATGAGGTTTTAATTTCCATTTTATAACTATTATCTCTCATCAAAGTAGTTGAGAGAGACTTTGATCCCCACCCTCTATTTCCCGAGGACTGGATTTGAAATATACCATAATTTTAAAATCCTATTTATATTCCATTGGATTTTCAACCTTTTATATGAGGTTTTAATTTCCATTTTATAACTATTATCTCTCATCAAAGTAGTTGAGAGAGACTTTGATCCCCACCCTCTATTTCCCGAGGATTAGATTTGAAATATGCCAAAATGCTCAAGACGGAAGAATTTTTTAAATTTCCCACTACAAGATTTCCACTAAGAAGACTCAAACACTAGACTTGACAAATAAGACTCAAACAATCAGAAGCTTTCCCCATATATTGTGGGAGAAGGAGCGAGCAAGGCTTTATGACAAAGAACATTGCAATAAGATTAATGGAATTTCTTATCAAAACTAAGAAAAAAATCCAATAATAACATTAGATTATTAATAAGTAATTAATGCCATTAAGCACCAAGAAGAAATCTAGAAGATGGAAAGAAAACAAAAAAAATAAGAGGAATTAATGGGATTGCTAAATAACAATTAAGATTAAAAGATTAGGGACGAAGAACAAATTTGGACAAATTTGAATAATGAAAAGAAAACAAAAAAATTAAAAGGAAGTAATGGGATTGCTGAATAACAATTAAGATTAAAGGACAAGTAGACAAGAGATTAATGAGATAGGGAGCAATAACAACAGAGCATAAATATTTGAAGAGATTGGGCCATGCAGGTAGTGAAAGAGGAATAACAAACAGTGAGCCACATAGATAGTGAAAGAGAAATTGTAATAGAAACAAAAAAACATGAAAATTTGAAATTCTACTTTAATCTATCCAACCAAAATGGAAGAATAAGTTATGAATATAAAATAAATAGAAGAAACATACTTTTCAATCATACTTGTAACCAATATCACTTAACACTCTCCCGTGTATACTTCCATCCATCCTTGGGTCGACTTTCATTCATGACATCGACTTTCATTCATTCATTCACTAATCTTCTCGGTCGACTTCAGATTTAAATAACATCCATTCTGACAAAACAAAAGGACTGACCCACAAGTATATGAAAGAAGAAATCAAATGCCAAAGGCAATGAAAGAGGCAATCAATGCAAAAGACATTGAAAAGGAAAAGACATAGAGGATATAAATGTGTATTTCACGTGACTTTGCTACCCATTAGAGTGTTTGTTTACGAGAGACGTCGACTCATTCGCTGATCTTCTTGGTCGAATTCACATTTAAATAACATCCGTTCCAACAAAACCCACAGAAAGACAAACCCACAGGAATAGAGTCACAGACAAAAAGCACTTCCACTTCAAATACAATAAAATATCCTACACAAAACGACAAGGCATTTTACTGGAAATGCAAACGAAGGAACATCTAGGCTCTTCTCCATGAAATGCTACACGGTACAGACACACAACACAGACACAATTTAGACAGAAACAGAGGAACCAACTGAGAGTTAAAGTAGCGGATCCCAGGCCATCCCTCATGTATTTCAAAAAAGCTATGATCCATTGAAGGAGCGGATCCCAGCCCTTTCCTCCTGTATTTCAAAAAAACTGTGATCCGTTAAAGGAGCGGATCAACGTCTAAATGGAAATGCGTGAGATGTGTTTCTTGAAATTCGACGAAGATTCTTTTCAAAAATCATCCATCCACGTAGGGGAAAAATTGGAAACCAAGTCATCTATCCACGTCATCACAAATTTGGAATGTTCAACCTTCAAATTGAATTTAAGACGGAATCTTTGATAGTCGGTACCGTAATCCTGTCGCAGGCCCCTTCTGGTCTTCTGCTTTTGTTGTCCACGCATTCAATATAATTGACGGTATTTATTTCTTTACCTTCAATAACAACTTCATCTATTTCGAGGTCATCCCTCGTGTATTTCAAAAAAGTTGTGATGGGATCAACGTACATAATGAAAAAGCATGAGATGCTTTTCTTGAAATTCTCGTGCAAAACAGTCGCGTAAAACATTGGGATTCTTTTCAAGAGAGCGGATCAACGTATATAACGAAAAAGCATGAGATGTTTTTCTTCACATTCTCGTGCAAAGCAGTTGGTTAAAACATTGAGATTCTTTTCAAGAAATTCTCTTCACATTCAGAGTAAATTTGGAATGTTATTCAAATTTGGAATGTGTTTGAATTTCTTTCATATTTGGTAAATGGTAAATAGTCAGTATTTTATGAAATAATCTTGACACACGCTTAATGCTTTTGGACTGTGGTTCAATTTCAATTTGAATTTAAAGAGGAATTTTTGATACTTTGTAATTACAATATTTTATCTAAGAATTTTGAGGAAAGTGAACTTGGAATGTGCGAGGTCTAAGCATAGATCTTTTATCTCCACGGATGCACAATTACTATTAGTTCACTAATGGGGAACCTCAGGGACCTAGCTTACATTGTGATAGGATATCTTTGATCGCCACGGATACACAACTACTATGAGTTCACTAATGAGGGACCTCAGGGACCTAGTTTACATCGTGACAAGCTACTCGTGCCATTCACTAGTGCTAGAAAAAAATCATAGTGTATTCATATTCTAGGAGGCCGGTACAATTGCACAGAATTTGAGTAAACATGTTTCTTCAATATAACTTGAATGTAACACGGACTCCGTAAAATTGCAAATAATTTCAATAGAAACCTTTCATGAGTATAATATTAAGTGGAATTTACAAGAAACAAAAACTAGTAAGCCTGAGAAGTTGTGCATAAATTCAGTGGAAAATAGTTATTTTAATATACTATTGAGTAGCATTCACAAGACATAGGAACAAGTAATTTGTATTCATATTTTCTAGCTGCAACTGTATATGGCCAAGAAATATATTAATTTGTTTTTCTCACTTATAATATGTATAATTCAATTCTATTTGAAATTGAAACTATAAGTTTTGTTATCCAAAGTATAACACAGATTAGTTAAAAACATGTGAAAGCTTGTAGAAACATTTAAAATTAAATTTTTCTCTTTCAAATTTGATGAGATATCCAATATAGTTAATTAAGAGAAAATGAGAGCTATGTTGTTGGACAACAGACAAGCATATTGCCTAGATCATGAACTAAGATCATGTAAGACATTTTATGATTAATGTAAGAATGTTTAGTTTTTTCTCATGGAAAAAAATAAAAAATAAAAAGTTTCATATAGTTTCAAGAATTACGTTTGCATTTTTTTTAGTACTACATAATTTAAAATTATATTGTTTATTATTCAGGTGAACAAAGTATTACTATAATACAACCTCTAATAATTATAATATGTGTCATGATACATTCAAATAAGCTAACATTATATGAAACACATTTATCAACGTAGTTATGTTAGTTAATTAATGCAAGTTAAAATTTGTAAGTATTGATAAGAGTAAACCATTAATATTATTACTCATAGTAAGAATTAATGGTAGTTATCATCATGAAAAAATTGAGATGGCTAAAAAAAATATAGTGTGATTAAATTATGTTAGGAAAATTATTTTAAATTTAAATTATTAGAATATATTAAAAAATATTGCTTTATAATAAATTAAATTTCTGATATAGTATTACAATATATTAAAAGGAAATAAATATGTATCACAACAAATTGCAATGTAGTTGAAGAAATTGTAGGTATATGTTGAATCATATAAAATAATTTATTAAATTTGAAAATTCTAATGTAGTGATACTTTTAATATGGTCAATAATAGAAATAATAAATTACAGATTATTGTAAAAATAATAGAATGAGTTCCATGTATTGATCCACCCTTTATTGTATTAGTGTTGACAACTAGCAAAACCACATTATTAAATGTGGTTGATATACAAAGTAAGCTACAACTTTGTATATACTATATTATAAACTTATAATAATATTATAAGCTCACAAAATTAGAAAATGCAACATATTATTCATATTATAAACCCAAGGGATTATAAAGCACAACCAAATTAATAAATGTGGTTAATACACACTGGTAAGCTATACCAATCACATACATAAACATATTAGTAAATGTAGTTGAAATAACCCAATAGGCAATAATTGTATAGATTTAACATCCATATTAATATTGATAATGATAGAGAGATATAAATAAAAGTAATATTATAAAAGTAATAATTATATTATATTATATTATTAAAAATAATTGCTATCATTTTTTTAAATTTTTAAAAATAATTGTTATTATTACCATTTATTTTTTGAACCCTATCATTATTATAAATCCAAGGTACTAATATTATTAACTCTTTGAATTATGAATCCTAATGACTAAGATTATAAATCCTAGGGATTTTTAAAACCGAAGGATTATAAACACTAACGATTATATTGTTAATAAAGGGATCAATAATATAAAACAAATGGATTGGTACTATAAACACAATGGATCAATAAACCCAAAAAATGAACAACATATACCCAAGGGATTATTCATAATAATTTTTTTATATATATTATATAAGCTTAATATATAAATATTA
This sequence comes from Pinus taeda, assembly GCA_000404065.3. Taxonomy (NCBI): domain Eukaryota; kingdom Viridiplantae; phylum Streptophyta; class Pinopsida; order Pinales; family Pinaceae; genus Pinus; species Pinus taeda. The sequence continues at coordinate 3,917 of APFE031079882.1, read as the reverse complement.
TATATATAAATAAAAACTACAATAATAAAATGTGAAGTTGAAAAAAATAAACACTTATAAATATATATATTTTAAAAGAATAAAACATCATAGATTAATAATTTTTCTATCATATACCTCTAGACTGTGTTATTTATAATAAAAAAATTTGATGCACATTAACTATAACAAACAAACATAACAAAGAAAAACATATGTGGAGACATATTTTAAATAATAAACATTATTTCCAATAAGTCAATAAAACCAAATATTGATGTTGGTATAGACAACTATCAACTTAAATAAAACATAACAATAATTATCCGATAAATTCTTAAACGAAAACCCTGTTAATAATCACTCTTGTTGGTTATATATTCATGTCGTCTACCTATACTTTAGTCTACTAGATGGTAGCAATATGATCTCGTTGGTTGGCACCATATCTCCTTGAATTTATGGTTTACTTTGGAAGGCGTACATTTTATTGATCTTTAGGTTGTGGTGGACAATGGAGGATCTATATTGCTAGTTGGGGTTCACCGATCATTTACTGAGGAGCTATGTCATTTGAATATAACCTGTGGGAATTGAGAGGGGTGGTTGTACACCATTATCCTTTGGATCAAATTCCACCAAACAAGTGGCTTCCGTAGTCTATATTTGGTTCAGTAGTGGGGAACAAGAAAATATTATTTTTCATATCTTCACCATACATCACCATAAACCTCGATATATAGTTGATAAACGCATCAGTGGGGCTAACCATGGTCTACCTAGGATTATACGATGCCTCCTAAGGAGGCTTTAGGATATAACACTAGAAATTAAAAAATACACTCCTAAGAGTCCATAAAAATTAAAACATCTTCTAGAATCCATTCTAGTAATATTTTAGATTGATCAACTAGTGCTAATATAGTGGGAGTAGGTATAAGGTTAGTAAGTCCAATAAATTATAGTTCATATTTGGCCATGACATTGGTTGTGAAATTACGTGGGGTTTTTCCTAACATTAGTTATGATAGCTTCCCTACAACATTAACAATGTGAGGATTCCTAGTTTTCCAACTTTTTACACTTATTAAGTGGCGCTTTTCCTAGCATTAGTTATGATAGCATACCTACAACATTAACTATGGGAGGATTCCTAGTTTTCCAACTTTTTACACGTATCTCCCTTACATTTTAACACAAATTGAGATGGACTTTATCGTTATAAGCAATGGAATATTAAAACAAATATTTTTCAATTGTTTCATAAATTCAAACTTAATGTTGAAAATGCAACAAGAAAAGTCTCTATTTGAATTTTTTCCTGAATTAAAATTGAGGAAATTAGAAATTTCAATTTCATCAGAATACTTGGAGGTAGTTAACTGAGGTGACATGGCTCCTATCACTCAGTTAACTCAGTAAATTAGAGTTGGAGACACTTAAGTTCAGTTATACATGATTTCTTGTTAATTTGTAGCTATATTTCAATTAATTTAAGTTATTGTCAGTTTAACTAGTTCTAACCGTTCAAGGAACTAGTGGAGGTCAAGTTTTGAGTGTGGAACTTTTTCCACACTAAGTGATCAACCAGCATGCTGATTAATGAACCCAAAATACCATGCAGAGAGTTCTAGTTACCTAGTTGATATTGGAGTTCAAGGGTAGTGTACTATCAGTTGTAAACTTATCCAACTTATAGAGGTGGTGTAACTGTTATAGAGGTGGTGCATGCAGTCATACGATTGGCCTATGGTAATTGCACAATTCTTTGGTGTGAATTTCCTTAATAATAGGGTAAATTTTCCAAGGGAGCATTGCAAGGAAATAGGAACTTGGGAAGGCTTGAAATTGGAAAAGTATTTGCCAAATTTGGTTAGTTAGGAAGGGGCATAGACTCTACTAGTGCAGGGTGTGATTAGGCTTGAGCAAACATTGTATTTCTCCTCTATTCTCTAATTAATGCAATACAAATAGTAAGGGGTTTTAGGAAGTGGTTTTCCCCTATATAAATCTTTGTGTATATATGATGTTTCATTTTGCATGAAAATGATTTTGTTTTATATGGTGAATTAACTTTTGCAGATGATAGAGTAACATCATGTCTTGTGATTTAGTAAATTTCATGGGCAATTTTTAATATACACATTAATTTCTACACTTAACACATGGATCAGTTTTATCTACATAAAATATTTTTTATAAATTAAATAACATAGAAATGAAACACATAAAATATTACAGACACATAAATAAAAAAAATCCATAAAACAAGAGAGACAGATATACACAGCTCACCCAATTTGGGGTATGTCAATAGAGAAATAGTTATTCCTTCCTTTTATATAATCTAACAAAATGAACGGACAAAAGTTTCAAAAAATATGTTGTAATGTCCTCTCCACCATCACATAATATCCTCTTTTTTTCTCATATAGAATAATACACCGTCAAAATACAATTCACTCATAAAAACTAATGATTGCCATCTAGGGAAAAAAACTTAAATTAACATAAATTATATCATCAAATATTCCACCTAGAGAATATCCTAAATTGACTAAAAAGTTACATCTTTTTAGAAGGAAATTTGTATATAAATCTATACATGAGAGTGCTTCCCAGAAACCTCACGAGAGGGAGGCTAAAATCATGCTAAAACCCCCTCACGACGATAGTGTGCGGCCAAGCCCACCCACACCCACTTGTCTGGGACTAGGATCCAAACGTAGTAAAAAATTGACCTCTAAATGAAGAACATAATTAGCTTGTACACCCAACAATCACCCACTGGGAGAATAATTTTTAACAGTCCACAATTGCTTCACTTATTGGACAATGCTTCCACCTAGCCTGGTTGTTTCTCATCTTTACCATCATACTTGAAGTTCAATTGAAATTTATTAGAATATCAATTTCTCCTTAGTTACCACCTTTTTTAACATGTATATAATATTCTATGTAGTATGTATCCTTCCCATCTTCAATTTTCGATCGCTGTATGAAATGCTAATTGAACTATCTATTTTTCCTCTTAGAATGAAATGTTGAGTTCTTTGAAACATGAATGACACTCTGACTGTCACTGTATAACTACTAACTTTCTTGTATATCTAAATAAGGTGTTTAAACTTTGTTTAAAATATATTTTTACCAAGCAATGATTAAAAATTTACCGTGCCTAAGAAACTGCATTAAATCATTTATACCTTAATATTGATTTTTAGTTTCTGTATTAAATACAACTTCGAATATATATAAGGTAATGTAAGGATTTTCATTGAAGTAATTATCATCTTGCCCATTTTCTAAATTGTGAGGGTGGGACTTGGACACATTGAAGCATGTGCATTTTAAATAGGAGTTTCTGTTCTCTCTTTATGTTTCATTAATTTTTTATATGATTGTCCATTCTCTTTAGAATTAGACAATCTTCATCAGCTCCTGAGAATAACATAAAAATTTGGTTAAATATAAAATTTAAGAAAATTTAAAGTTTAAATAAGTTAAGTTAATTAGATTGGATTTTAACATTTAAAGGAAATTTGGTTAATTTATATTTTAAATTATTTTTTTACAATATTATTTTTCTCCTCTATCTTTAATTAAATTAAATATAAAATTTAATGAAAATTAAAGTTTAGAGAAATTAAATTAATTAATTTAAACTATGACATAAAAATAAACGGTATAAATGAAATCAATTTTTTAATTATTCATCAATATTTCAAAATTGCTTATACTTTACCCAAAATGATGAACATTTGTTATTATATTATATGGATTGAACTTGTGAATAATTAAAGAAATTATGTTTTCATTTAATTATCAGACAACATTCACTATTTACATGTCCATCCTTTTATATTGAATATGTAAATATAAGTGAATGTTATAATTTTGAAACTTTATACAGATTTTATAAAATTTAGTTTAATATT
>APFE031079879.1:0-20251 GCA_000404065.3 Pinus taeda | reverse complement strand
AAGAAAGTACAAGGAAAAAAACCTATTCTAATTGCATAAAGATCATGAACTAAATGTAAATAAAACCTAGTTTAACTCTATTTATCACATGTGATTATTTAAACTAACTCAGCATGGAATGTTATATAAGGAGTATTAACTGTTGCATGCATGTGCTAATTAAGAAATAAAAAGAACTATTTTTCTTTATCTTTTCATTTGATGAATGTAAATGTTAATCTTCACTTGTTGTTTGGCAAGGAAGATAAGGATGGAGGAAGAGGGTTAAAATGGTGTTTATGGCATGGAGGTCAAATAGGGGGGGAATCCTAGCTTCAGTGATGATTTTTCTCAATTTGGTCTCAAAAAATGCTGCTAGAGGGTTTCCTACAACAAAACTATAAGATGTGTACACGATCCCATGTTTTACTACAAGAAGACGCTGAAATCTTAGGAAATAGTATAGAAGATGGAATGAAGCTTGAGTAAAGTGGATAATGGGATAATAACACATGGAGGTGGTGGACACTACCCAGAACTCAAGCAAGGGCTTCAAGATGGTTGGATTGTTTTAATGGAAATGACAATTTTTGCTTATAAATAAGAATTTGGATTAAGATTGTAGTGGATTTTGGCGACATGGGTGGATGAGGCTTGGATGAGGTGAATGAAATGAAGTCTCCTTCAATGTAGAAGCTCCTACAACAACACACATTATTGTCTGTATCTATACACAATTTCATTTATACATCCAAAACATTTATTAAATGGAAGAAAATAGAGATATTGCCATCTAATGGCTAGGTTCATGAATGGAAGTGCCTTGAAACCAATACAGAACTTAAGAGATAAAAATTACAATCGAAACTTGTCCTAAGAAACTCAAATACAATTAACCCATGCTAAAATAAATAGAAAAAAATTACTAGTCTAAAATCAAGAAATTCAAGAACTAGTGAGCTAGTAAATCTATAAAATGACTATCATAATCAAGTGCAAATACAATTGGATAATTTTTTTATTAACTATAATTTATTTTTGATCTAATGCAAGTGGAACTAACTCGATTGAATCTTGTTAACATACTCTAAAAAATAAATATAAATTTGTTGTTCTTTTCCACAAAGGAGTTCCAAAAACACAGATTTGGGAATAAGAAAACTAATCCAAGTAGATCAATTATTACTATGACCTTCCATATATTTTCCAAGGATGAAATGATGCTCGTGATCCTGAAAAATAACCTACATCAATCATTTAACCAAATCCTATAATAAGAAATCTTTAATACTAAAGGCAAAAATAGAAAACAAGAACAAGAGATGCATGTGAATAACAAGTAAAAAGAAGAAAATAAAACGATACAAAAGGGCTATGAGTCTCCTCGGATGGTCAAGCCCAAGGATACTCAGAGTCCTATGAAGGAGACCAATATTTAGAAGTTGAGCATAATACCAATATTTATTATTTCCATTAATACAATTACAACCCTGCAAAAAATGACAATGGAATTGCAAAAATACGAGTTCTCTCCACAAGACAAATAATCAAAATCTACTCCTAGAGGAAAATTTGACTTGGTGATTATACAAAATTATTGGGAATCATTACCCATGAAAGGAGGAAGCTTTTACCACTAAAATCCCTTGATTAGTGGATCTCGTTCCCAATACTAGGATTTTTCATTAAATGGGAGGGAACACATTCCTAGATTTTCTCAATCGCTGGAGCTCCACAATATGTGCCATAATTCCTAAATATCTCACTAATTTATCATTAATATTGATCCTCCTAAAGTAGGGAGGAGGTTCCTAGATTATCTCCTCCTCCAAATCTCCATAATCTGCCTAATATTCCCATAACATTCCATAAAAATAAATAATATTAGGCACAAATATGAAATTATTCATAAACCTTCGTAATGAACATATTAAAGTTTAAAATATATTATTTAATGAAAAAATAGAAGTTTAATGAGCTGAAGGATGGTTATATGGGCCTTAATATATTTTTAACTTAGAGGCATGAGCCTTAATTTATGTCTAATTTAGAGGCCCATCATACCCCTTCCTGAAAGTGGTGCTCAGCCTCTGAGAAACTTAGTGACCTCATTGTGCCTGATTGATGGCCCTAGTGGCCTCTCTCTTGTGCATTCCTCAATCCTTTCTCTTAAAAATATTGCATGTATGTTCTGCAAGAACAAGCCCAAAAATCTATTTGTGCATAGAAAAATCATTGTTTCTTGAGACCATTAGTTTGCCTTCTTCCCCTTATTCAAGGTGGGTTCTTGAATATTTTTTAGTTTAGCAAGTTCTTTCACATCCTTATCAACCTTATGCTACCTTGTTTCATAGTTTAGACACGTGTGGAACCTTCAAAATGCCTTTAGATGAGAACTGGGACATACTATAGTAATTCCTGTCAAAACTACACGAAACCTACAGGAAACCATGCTAAAACTACAAGAAATATTTTTTCAACATAAATAATAGTCTCAACCTAGGATAGGACCTCAACCTCATTCCCATACCTTTCTCCCATTTTTATAACATATTTTAGGCCTTGGAGAAAAGTTAGAAATAAATTAGAGACCTATTGGAAAACCTCTTTTCATCGCAACAGTTTGAGTTTTGTTTTGATGGAAAATGTCTTGTTTCCTTTTGTTGCCTTCTTTCCTTTTTTGGCCTAGATGATTGACTAATGGCCTTGGATTTCTCTGTTTTGATTATATCTCTCTTAGGCACTGTCATTTTGGGTTTTAGCACAATTTGTTCCTTTCTTCCTTCTTGTAGGATCATTCCGCCTTCTTGTAGGAGTCATTCCTCCTCTTTCACGGTCTTATAACTATATGTCAGTGATGAGTAATTATGTAGAGGGCTTGGAGGATGACGCTAGGGATCAGAGAGTAGTGTAGGTTTGTGAGAATGGAGAGGATCCTCTCTTTGTTTTTTCAATAAATTTTCAGCGTGAGACAAAGTGTAAGGCTTGTTCTTGAAATTATGAAATGGGATGGATGAATGATGCACATATAGTGAATATGAGGTGAAAGAAGAGCTTGGAGTCCTGTGGTGACTTAGCCTGTGCAAAAATTTATTCTTTTAATTATTTTCCCCATTCCTCGAAATCATCACCCTTCCTAATTTGACTTTTCCACACTGCATAAGTGAATGAGGGAGTTGAAATTAACTAGTTGAAGGTGGTCGAGATTGCTGACCCATTCTTAGATTATAAAACCTCATGTCTCATACATTGACAAAAAATTTCTAACTATAATATGCTCAAGTGAAGAGATCAATAATACTTCATATGTGTACCTACCTGATGGTTGTTGTAGAGACATGCATGTTGTTGCTAAGTTGATGTTGTTGTACCGCTCATGACTGAGGTACATCTTCTTGACTACCTTTTTCTCTTTTTTTGATATTACTTGTTGATGCATTGCCTTCTTGTGTATGTGCACTGTAAATTTCTGAACTCGCTTGAGCATGCTACCATCATCCATATGCATCTCCCCTTGAAACATCTTGGCAAAGGGATGCATGGTTTGCAAGATATGGAAAAAATAGTTTTCTACTCTATGTATTTTTGTTTCATGTAGTAAAATAGAGCATTCGTGTAATTTTTTAGGACAACAATCAAACTTAATGGGAAAATCTTGGGAATGATGGGTGGATGGTGGAAATATATGAGGATGATGGATTGACATGGCCGTTTCCTTGTCGGATCATTTGAGCCAAGGAGGAGAAAGTCAAATTTGACTTCTTTTGACTAGGCTTGACCATTTTTTTTTCTTTTGGTAACAACTTGTTTTTGTTGCTTGCACATTTTGGAGAGAACCTACATTCATCATAGAGATACATGGAGAAAACTTTTTTTATTTTTTCCTTTTTTTTTGCTTGTAGGCCTACTAGCCGCCCAATGAAGTTTTCAACTAGTAGGTGTGCCTAAGCACCTCAAAGGATATTTTCACCTAGGATCTTTTCTTTTTATCTTTTTTTTCTCTTTTTTTCCAACTCATTGACCACCTCATGGAGGTTTTCAATCAATGATCCAATCTCAAGCACCTCAAAGGAGGTTGTCACATAAGAATTTTTTTTTTTTTTCATTTTTTTTCTAGCCTACTGTACTTGAAAAACAAAATAACTTTATCCTCATTAGTGTGCACTCCTCTTGTTATCCCTTAGATAATTCTTCACTATTGGACCAGTTTGACTAAATTTCCTCCTTAGAGTAGAATATCTTTTTCTTTTGAGTTGACTAAATGTTTACCATATGTTTGATGAAATATCTATCATGGAATAGGCATGTATAGCTCAATTTATCGCTTGGGTTTTGATTGCTCATCATTATTTTCATCATTTACATGCTTCTAGAAAGTTACAATGAATTTTCGGTAGTCGTCTAGAGGCTAGCCTAAAACATTGATCAAATCTCAAACTGCAAGAAAATAACTCGAGGATTTAGGTCATAATTGAATGGAGGCAAACTTGTGAGTGCAGTTATAAACTTCCAACAACATGGATGCAGTTATAGGACAATGTGAGTGAAAAAGAGTTCCAACTCAAGGATTGGCCACCTGAGTTGGCTATTTGGCTCGTGAGTGGTATGTAGTCTCTCAGTGATGTCAAAAAGATTTCAGTTTTTAGACCCCACTTTCAGAATATCCCAACATCCCCCCTTAAGAATAACTTGGGATGGGATCGAAGGATGTTCAAATATGACACAATAGGAGAAGGAAGGAGGCACTAGATCATATCCCCCCTTAGTGACAACTTCCTGAACTCCTACCATAAATTTTAGTAAACTTCGCCTTTGTGAGAGCCTTTGTAAATATTTCTGCAACTTGATCATTTGTTGAACAATATTGCACTTCAAGAACATGGTCATGAATGGGATTTTTGATGAAGTGCATGTGCAGTTCAATGTGTTTTCTACGTTGATGTTGGATTGGATCTTTGCATGGTTGAGTGGCACTTTGATTATCACACCAAAATGCAGTCGGATGCTATTGCTGAAAGCCAAACTCTAACAGGATTTGACAAAGCCACAGGGCTTCCTTACTAGCTTCTACAGTCGCATGATACTCTGCTTTTGCTGAAGAAAGAGAAATAACACTTTGTTTCTTGCAAGCCCATGTAATAGGTCCTGAACCAAGAGTGAACACATAACCTGCAATAGACTTCTAATCATCAGGGTCACCATCCCAATCAGAATCAGTGAAACAACACAATAGAGGAGATGCTTCTGCACTGTAATGAATCCCAAAATAGACTATACCTCAAACATAATGAAGTATTCTTTTAGCTTCTTTCCAATGACTTTCATGGGGGTTTTGCATAAACCGAGCAATAAGGTCAACAATAAAGGAAAGGTCAAGATGATTATGGGTCAGATACAAAAGTTTTCCTACAAGTTGACAGTATAAGGTAGCATCAACTTCAGGGGATGTACAAGTGACTGAAAAATTTGGCTCCAGACTGAAAGGGAGAAGGGGCTGGCTTACAGTCTTCCATGTGAAAATGGCATAGAAAATTACAGGCATACTTGGACTGGGAAAGAGAAATACCTTCCTTAGATTGCAAGCCTTGAAGACCAAGAATAATGCAAGTGTGATAAGTCTGTCATTTCAAACTTCTTTTTAAGGTTGGACTTCAAATGGTTTATAAGGTTGGGATCACTACTAGTGAGGATAAGTTCATCAACATAAAGAACAAGAATGATAAGAGACTTGCCCATTTTCCTAGTGTATACAGTATTGTCAGAATGACACCTAGAAAAGCCAATTTCTAAAAGAAAGCTATCCATTTTGGCATACCAAGCCCGAGAAGAGATTTCTTAAGTCGAAATACAAGGCTGGAGTTTGTTTGTATAAAGCGAGTAGGTTGTCCCATATAGATTTCTTCATGCAAGTACCCATGCAAGAAGGAAGATTTAACATCCATTTGATGGACTTCCTATATGAAAGACTTCACAAGGGAAAGAACAAGGTAAATAGAGTTCATTTTGGCAACAAGGGAGAAGGTTTGAGCATAGTCAATGCCTTAAACTTGTGAAAAAACTTTAGCAACAAGATGAGCTTTATGTTTATCAACTTTCCCATCTGGTCCATACTTGGTTCTGTAAACCCATTTGCATCTAACAAGTTTTCATCCCTTTGGTAAAGGAACAAGATGTCATGTATCATTTTCCAATAATGAACGATATTCTTCACACATAGCTGCGTCCCAATTTGGATGGTCTAAAGCTTCTCCAAAGGTGTCAGGATCATAATTCATTGAAGCTTGAGCCAGTAAAGAAGAGGCTCTATCGAACTAAGAATGTGTACATCGTTGATTGGTAGGATCACCGAGAAGACTCCATGTTGCATCCCAGGTAGCATGAACCCATTTTGGAAGTTGAGGAGCTGACGAACTAAGCTCTTAGGCTGATATATTTTCAGCAAACGTTCCATCTCTTCTAATCATAACATTTTTAGACTTAAGTGGAATAAGTCTATATCCTTTGACATCTTTAGAATATCCAACAAAAATACATTTTCCACTCTTAGGTTCAAAAGCTTTATGTTTCTCATCTAGAATCTAGGCCCATGCTTCACTTCCAAAAATGTGAAAGTGACTTACATCTAGTTTAATTGAGCTCCATGCTTCTTCTGGAGTGATATTATTTAAAACCTTAGTAGGAGTGTGATTTATTATGTAATTTGCATAGTTAATTTCTTCTGCCCAAAAATTAAGACTAAGTTCATTAGGTTGAAGCATAAAATTATCCATTTTCTTTAAGGTGTGATTCTTCCTTTCAGCTACACCATTTTTTTGTGGAGTATATGGAATAGTATGTTGCATTTGAATTCCATTCTTAGTGCAAAATTTGATGAATTTGTTGTTAACATATTCTCCGCCATTATCAGATCTTAGCTTAAGAATTTGATGTCCAAATTGTTTTTCAACAAAGTCCTTAAAGGCCAAAAACATGTTAAATACTTCACTCTTGAATTTTAAGAACTATATCGAGGTGCATCTGGAGAAATCATCAATGAAAGTTAAGAAATACTTGTAGTGAGAGAATGAAACAACTAGAAGTGGACCACATAAATCACTGTGCACAAGCTATAGAGGGGTTCAAGTCTGCCAAGAGGCACGTTTTTCAAAACTATCTCGATGATGTTTTCTAAGTTCACATCAAGAAAAAACACCATCTCTGCGAGATACCATTGGAAGACCTGCCACCATATTTTATTTACATAGATTCTAAAGGAAGCGATAGTTTAAGTGACCAAACCACTCATGCCAAAGTTTGATGACTTCATCATTATGAGAAACAAATAACGAGGGAATATTTTGACTCAAAGTTGTTGAACTTATACAATATTATAGAATCATTAGCAATGCCAGTAGCTAAAATCTGTCTAGGATATCTTAGGTCCTTAATTACAACATTGTGAGGTGAAAATTCAGTGATTTTACCTTCACTTGAATGAGTTATCTAATATACAGATAAAAGGTTGCAATATAAGGTTGGAACACATAATACATCATTAAATTGACCATTTTCTATATGAACAGTTCCAGTTCCTACAACACTAAGAGATCTATCATCACCAACATATATATTTTTGGTGTTACAATCATTTAAAGAAGAAAACATGGGTTTTTTTTTGCCATGTGATAAGAAGCTCCAGAATCAATGAGCCACTCATGAGAATGAGAAGAAGAAGATAAATTTAGTGCATAGCGAGACCGAGATGCTTGACAGCCACATGCAGAAAGCCCTATTCCTGAAGATGAAGTTGAAGTTGAAGAGTGCTCCAAATGGATGTTATGCTTCTTCATTGTTGCTTCCAAGGCTTCCATCTTCTTAAAGAATTTGGATTTTAATTGGCCATATCGATTACAAAAGTGGCAATGTCTATCAGTCTTATTCCCTTTGTTTTTATTTGCCTTATAATTTTGTTGAAATGATTTTTAATTTTGAGACTGGAATTGCCTAGGACCCTTGTTTAGCTTAGGACCATTCCTTTTAGAATACAACTTCTTAGGATTCTTTGAATTTGGTTGTTGCTGAGCAATTAAGGCTTTCTTAGAAGAATTTCCAAGATTAAGAAGACCAAGATGTAAGATTTTTTCTTGTTCGCTTATTAAAGAATCATAAAAGGAATCAAAGGAAGGGGACTTGTAAACTTGTCCTCGAGAAATGAAGGCTTCTCTTGTAGAATGGAAGGTGGAAATGAACACAGAGTAAGTTGGTCCCAACTTACTAAGAATGGAATAGATAAGGTTACCATCTTCTTTCTTAACCTTAAGACCTTCCAAGAGAATTCTAAGGGTCTTGAACTTGGACAGAAAATATTCAATGGAAGGAAAATTATTCAGGTCCAATGTAAGCAACTCATTTTCGAGTTGATGACCCCTAAGTTCATTTTTAATTCCAAAAGCTTCACTAAGCTGTTTCATTTCTTCATGAGGAGTATCAAGTTCTGCGATATGGAATCTAAGGTTTGGAAAAATAGACATCCCTAATAACCCATGAGCTTCATCTTGCCTATTTTCCCATTTCGCTGCCTTATCTTCATCCTTCGGTTTGGTTTCTTTGCCTGAGGCTATTTGGTAAAGACCTTTACTTCTAAGTAAATCCAGAATGTAGGACCTCCATTGGAAGTAGTTGGTGATGTCAAGAATAAGTTAGCATGAAATTTCCATTTTAATAGAAAATGAAGTTGTATATGCTGAAAATAAGTGTTCCAATGGAAAGATCTTAAAAGAATAGGCTGATTAAAAGAAAAGGCTCTGAAAATGGATTTCGGAAGAAGAAGTTATGGTTTTTTGAAGAAACGTTGTTGAAGATGCCGACGAAGTGCGGGAATGTGCGGAAATGAATGATAGTGTTATATTAAAAAAAATCCACTCTCTTTCCAAACTTAATCTAATAAAGTAGCTTTGGACCAAGAAAGACTTGAACTCAAGACCTTTATTCTCATAAAGTAGCTTTAGACCAAGTGAGCTAGATTGAAAGGTTAATAATTTTTGGAAAAGAGGAAGGGGGTTCTTTTTTTAGTCACTGAAGCTTTGGGCTGTGTGCTTACTTTAGAAAGCTCTTTTTTTCCCTGCAAAACAAAAAACACAAAACCCAACACAAACATAAAAAAAAACAAACCTTGCAGCTTGAGGATAGCTTTAGCCGAAAACTAAATATTTTCCTCAATGTTTCTGATTTTTCAAGATCACACTAAGGCACGACGAAAAAGATCATATGCATGAGAAAAAACCTTCCTCTTTGTTTTTTATTTGCCAAGATCGCATAGGTTCGTGGGGCAAAGAGCACATGTAGAAATGAAAGGTATAGATCCAGCAATTAAAAACAAAGAGCTAAATAAACTGAAATAAACTCGGAGAAAATAACTAGAAAATGCAAATAAACACTGTATACCTCCACATCTTAAAAATGACGTAGCTAGGGCTACCAAAAATATTTTCACGTGAAATGAAAGGGGTTCCTCACTGGAAAAAATGTTCCTAACACAATAGAGTAGTCCTCTCAGCGTGAAAGCAGTCAGAAACAGTAGGTATAGGAAACGACAGTCGGATGCAGTTCTACCGGATTTAGATTTGGATCACCCACGGATGTGGCCCTCAAATAGCTTTGATGCCATGTAGGAATTTATAGGGTAAGTTCATGAGATAGAACACCAAAGAACACCACTCACAAACAGATCACAGATCAATACACAATATAGTTGATGTGGTTAAAACCCTCAAAGAGGGAAACAGTCCACAGCCTGAGCCAACGCGGCCACTTCAGGCAATTCATTAATAAAAGAATGAAAATTTACATAAGCTTCTCTCATGAACGGTTACCCTACAAATGACCCTCCATGCTCTTTAAATAGAGATCATGGACCAATCGGGTGTTAAGCCACATATCAAGTGTCGGTAATACCGAGGAGAGAATGAATTGTCAAATCACTATATATCATGATCGTTGGATTGTAAGTTAAAAAATTACATAGTAAAGAAACACACTTTACCTAACTCTGCACTAGACCAAGTTATACTTAACTATTTCCTATGTGTCAGAATATCCTAACACCAAAGCAATAAAAGAAACTAGAACACAAAATGCATGGAGTAGTTAACCAACCACATGATTTGCTGAGCACGCAAACAACTGAATGGACAATGACCTATATTCCATAGGGTCACAAACCATCCAAAAACTCAAAAATCAAGTAAGGAAATCTTAAACCAAACAAGCACACACAAGAAGCTAATGAAGCTTTCTAGCTAGGGAGAATAAAGGCAAACATACTAAGAGGCAGAAATTATGAGAGCAAGAAACACTAGTTATGATTCAGGAGAAATCTTGATCTTCACTTACACGATCAACGTGATTGTATAACTCACAAAAAGTGCCACAAGGGGGTACTACGCAACTTTTTTAGAGAAATTCACACTAGTCGGTGCGACTCTCAGAAAATAAAACACGTTGATCAAGGATTTCAACAAAAAAAATTTCAAATTTCAAATATCAAAACCAGACTTGTCACTCTAAGTTTCAGAACCAAAGCAGTAAACCACGCAAAGCACAGAAAACCAAAGGGAAAGGGTGATACAACAAAAGTTAACACAAACCACGAAATGAAAAACAATGAAAAGAGAGGGATGGATAATAATAGAGTCACCAATTTGTGGAGTAGGTTAATCTCCTCTCCGGACAAAGGTGATCCCTCTAGCCCTAGAGTGGGTCTAACCGCAAACACAACAACCTATTGAAAACTTCCTTAAACTAGAATCGAAGAAGAGGGCCTACCTCTTAGAAAGCTAATCCACTTGATGGTGGCCTCAGTCCTTTGCTCCAGGTTATTTTTGTTATTCTCCTTCAAATACCTAAAAAATGTGCAAAAGAGACAACAATAAACGTAATAGCATACAATTGCATTCAATTCACTTAAAAATTCAAGGAATATTAAGCCATAAAATGTAATATGACAATCAATGTAGGAAATAAATCATTAGTTGTATTCACATAAATCTCAGAAAGAGGTACAACCAAAGCCTTGACATTGCAGGTCTCCTCTGATGTATCCCAGTTCCAACACCACTTCTAGTATCTCATGGTTAGCCTCAACAATGGAAGTTTAAGGTTTCTTCCTTTTAGTTCCAAACCAAACCAAACACACTATTCTCCATTTACACAGTTAAACTAGAAGGAAAAAAAAACTATAGATATCTTGCTGGTTATTCAAGCTCCAAAAAGACAAGTTCAACTTGGAAATGGAAGAGTTTATATAGCTTTGATGTTGGTGAGATGGTTCCTCTTATGATGGGAGAGGGATTATCTCTTTGGTTTTTTCCATCTTTAATGGGGAAAAAAGTCCAAAGAGACCTCCTCAGCTCTATCGAGCTCAACGAACATCCAACACATCGCCACTAGAAGTTTCTAGACATGAAACTTTGTTTCCTTTTATAAAAATTCTCAGAAGTAGACCGACATGGTTACTGGGCTAGTAGTAACACTGATTGGCGCGGGTCATAGTGTAAACATATGCCATCGGCGCGGGTGAGACACTCAAAAAGAGTGTTGATCTTGAAAACTCTGTTTTAAGAAGGATTCTTTGGAAATGTTCTGAAGGGAGTGGGTACTTATTTCTTCAAACTTCAAGGGATGCAAGAGCATAAGTTTCATGGTGAAAGTATAAGAGAGTAGTCACTACTAGGGTTCTTCGAGATTAGGAATGGGGAGTGACACGAGAGTGAAAAATTACTGTGTAACACATACACATTGAATCACATAAAGATAAGTTCAAATTAATACAAGAACAAAGTTTTATTTCACAATTCTTTAGCAATTAACTATTACTTCCTCCCTACTATCGTTTACAGAGGTTAGATATTTATATGAAATCCTTCCTCAACAATTTGAGACTTCTATGCCTACAGGTCTTTTGTTCAATCCTTATTCAAATTTGAAACTAAAGAGAAAAGCGTAATTTCATCGATTTTCTATTTGGAAAGCAAATCGAAGAAACATGATGTACTTTAGACTTTTTTGCTACGCGTTTGACTTGTTTCTTTGACCGTGCCACTATGTGATTCCTTGGGTGAATTGGCTCGAGTGAATAGGAGAAGATCCATGAGGGGATCTATCCTCAACTACCCATGTGCTTAGTTGCTTCATTAGCGTACCAAAACCCCGCGAACCATGGAGGTAGCGACATATTTATAAAATAGGTGCAGAATCATGTTAATTCCGTAGCTAATGCAATCTTTAACATAACAATAAGGAACATTAACGAATATGAAAAATAAGGCATATAAGAGTTTTTAGCTTATCAAAATCTATGATTTACAACCTTTATTGAGTTGATAATGATGATGAAAAAGAGGAAAATGGAGGAAAAAGGGTGTAAAAACAAAACAGTTATGGAACTCTACAATAATTATGGTCACATTGTGACAAGGATTATGTCTTTCTCCAATGTCACATTGTAACAGCCATTGTCATCCTTGGTCAACCATGGTCGAGCATCCTATTGTGACAAATATTGTCTCAATATGAAAATCAATCATGGTCACAATGATCCAACGTGGCATTGTGACAAAGATTGTCTCAATACGAAAATAAATCATGGTAAACCATGGTCCAACATGGCATTGTGACAAAGATTGTGTGAATATGAAAATCAATCATGGTGAACCATGTTTATTTTTGGGTTTATAATATTTATCTTAGGGTTTATATACCTTGAGTTTATAATATTAATCCCTTGGTTTTATAATATCAATCCCTTAGGTTTATTAATCTAATGGTTCATATTCCTAGGGTTTATAATATGAGTCCTATGGTTTAATAGAAATCTGTTGGGTTTATAATCATGGTCAACCATGGTCCCGGATCCGGGTGACGTCCTGGCATTCAATGCTATTCATGCAGTTTAATTATCCCAGGTACTGCCACCTGCTTTGCAGCGTGGAGCCCCATATTACATTCGATTGCGGGAGGAATGTTTTTATGACTGCAGGTTGGGGCAGGATGACACCATTAATGCAGGGCGAGGCCTGAAGCTGCCTGTTGAGGGTTATATACATGGCCTTCCCTTTCATTTTTTCCACTTCCACTGTTCAGGTTTGATGTTCTAAGTTTGGTTTTCAGCTATGTTGTGAAGATGAGAATGCGCCTGTCTTCAGAGGTGAGATTCAAGCCTGCTCGGGTTTGAATTTGCAGCACCTCAACTTTACCTGCGCACTTCACAGAGGAACTCGTTCGGTGGCTTGGGGTAAGTGGTTTATTAACTACAATATCAGTTTTATCTACGTTGCTTCTCGGTCTCGGGCCTCTTTTGTTTGTTCTTACGAGCCTCTCGTTCATTTGGGGCATTCCTCTGGGTTTAGGCTCTCTTCCTTTAAGTTTTTTGTGTCTGTTGGTAATATGAAGCGCCAAGGGAAGTGGACTCATTCGAGTGACCGCCCTGGCAGTGGCAAGCAACCCTTAGTCAATCCTCGGCCCAACCCTGCGCTTTCCCTCATCAACCTCTCTTCCTCTCCTCAGGACCTTCCCCCGAGCAATCCTCCTCGCAAGGCGATTCCTAACAGTGCCATTCAATCCACCCATTTTAAATTCGAAAGCAACTTGAACACGCCTTTGATTTCCGCCCAAATTACCATTCTCTTGATAGAAGAAGAAAACCAGGTCACCCCTCTCTCCTGCATTGTTCCCAATCCCTCTCACAGCAGTGAGCGCTCCTCGGCTGAGGATTCTCTAGGTATCAAGAGGGAGATTGAACTTGCTCTGCAGGTTAATCTGCCCCCCATTATCCCTCCGCTGGTTGACTGTGATCAATTCGAAGTGGAGACTGATGCAGGAACCACCGACAAGGTGACAGAAGGCAAGGTGATGGAAGGCAAGGAGCCTCTCAGTTAGGATGACGCGTGTCAGGATGCCGAGGAGACACAGTGTGAAGCAGAGAAAAATGAATAACTTGCGCTGCGGTTTGCCTTTTTTGGTTCTCTCGTGGATGCTTAGGGAGCATTGCCCAGGCATTTTGGCCATGGCTCAGATTGATAGCATCAACTCGAGTTTTTGGTCTCTCATCGATGCAGTGTCTGTTCTTTTCCTGGACCCTTTCTACCAGTTCTATTTTTCTGTTTCTCTTCTTGTCTATCATTCTCTGTATGCTTGTAAAGCCAATTTAATTGGGTTTATGTCTCTGATTCTCCCTTGTTCTTATAGTAATGGGGCAGTTTTGTAATGTTAATGGCTTTCGGGCTCCTGCCCTTGCAACATATGTAAAAATATTTTAATAGAATTAGATGTTACAAAGAAAAATAATCATGGTCAACCATGGTCTAATGTTACATTGTAATAAAGATTGTCTCAATATAAAAAAAAAAATCATGTTCCACCATAGTGAACAATTGTCAACGAGTGTTAACTATGGCCAATCATGGTAAAGCATGGTGAATCATCATGGTCACATTGTGACAAGGATTGTCTCTTTCTACAATGTCACATTGTGACAACCATGGTCATCCATCATCAACCATGGTCCATTGCCACATTGTGACAAAGATTCTCTCAATATGAAAATCAACCATGGTCAACCATGGACCAACTTCCCATTGTGACAAAAATTGCGTCAATATGAAAATTAACCATGGTAAATGTTGGATTGTGAGAAAGATCGTGTCAATATGAAAATAAATCTTGTGTCAATGGATTATTTTGATAAAAGTACATTTATTTGTGTAATTTAAATTTAAATTTTAAGTTTATTTTTTAATTTAACTTTTATTAAATCTTGTGTTAATAAATTAATTTAAATATAAAATATATATAGAGTTACTTTGATAAAAGAGAAGTTTATTTGAGTAATTTTAATTTTAAATTTACTTTTTTAATTTAAATTTTATTAAATCTTGTGTTAACAAATTAATTTAAATATAAAATATATATTAAGTTATTTTTATTAAATTAATTTTTATTTTATAATTTAATTTAAATTAAATTTTAAATTTTAAATTTTAAATTTACTTTTTAATTTAAATTTGGGTAATTTGAGTAATTTAAATTACCTTTTTAATATGCCATTTTAAGGAGTTGTCTAACAAGGCTATTGCTAGGACCCCCAAAAGTGACCAGAATCCCCGGAAAAAAATTTCAAAAAATCTTGTTTTTGATGCTTGAAATGGATTGAGCATCATCAAAAACATATAGTACACCTAATATTTTGAAGTTTAACAACTTTAACTTGGATTTACAAGAATCTTGGTCCAATGTTCTCTAAATATGACCAGAATTTCCATAACTTTCCTCGCAATTCTTCCCTCTAGTTAGACTACTACCCATTTTACATGGCATATTGCAATATGTGTCAATGTATTGAATAATGATAAAGAGTGGAGGAATTGACCGCCAAAATTGAAAGAATCCCCCAAAAAAATCTCACAAAATCTTGTAGATATGTTTTTTAAGGTGGAATTGGATTAGGCACCATCAAAAAAGTCTTGGACACCTAAAATTATGAATTTACACAGGTTTTACTTGGATTTACAAAAATCCCTCACAAAGTTTTTGAAAAAATGGTAGGAATTTCCATAACCTTGAAGGAAAAAGAGCATAATCCTTAGACTATTAAGATAAAGACTCCAAAATGGGTCTATACCATAATGAGCCCATGGTATTGACCGAGGGTATTAACCTTCATTTTATGAGGAAAACAATAAAATAAGGATTCTAGAGAGTTCATCGAGTCTTTAAAAGGAGATAAGAGATAAGCATTGTGGGCACGGTGAGTGTATCTATCTATTCGTTTTCTAGTTTTGATCCTAAGGACGAAAACTAGTGTGGGTAGATGTAATTTTCTCGTAAATACATTCAACGTGCACTATTGTGATTCTACAACAGGCAATGGAAAACCCTAATAGGCGTGGGGAAGAAAATTCAACAAATCTTGTATCATGGAAACCACGAGACATAGTTACGAGCGCAAAGGATTTAAGCAATGATGTCCAACCTCATGAACAACAACAAAGAGGAATAATGGTAAGGGATTACTCCTCTTCTTTTAATAGTTTTGATGTGCTCCGTTACCGAGAGTTTGGTAGAAATGACAAAAAGCTACCAAATATTTTTCGAGAGTATCATGTAGCTGCATTCACTAATGGATTCGGTAAAATGACAGAAGTGGTGATAACACATAGCACAGTGTGTTATATTCATATGACCACCAATGGTACCTGTATAGTTCCGTTCAGTCTTAATTTAGATTATGGTAATGATGGCGAGTCCCCTTTGCACCACCGTCTAAAAATATATAATCGCCGGCCTATTATGAGCCAGCTACCATGGAAATCCTTGTTTTGCATTTATAATCCGCATAATGAGTCTTTGATAATGGTTACTGAGGGTCCGCCAAGGCAAAGGATTATAAGCATTCCAATTGAATGCATAAAATAGGAGCTACAACCCACGAAGAGTTGTTCTAGGGTGAGTCCATAATCTGTGATTGGAAATTTGATATTCCAAATTGCAGGGGCGTGATTTATAATCTGTCAGAAAGGGGGGTGTTCGAGGTCTTTGAACTAAAAAATTACAGTCATCTGTTTGCAATATCATACACAGATAGCAAATTAACATCAAAAGGTGGACTTCTAGATCCTGAATTTACATTTGGAGGTCCATGAAATACTGAAATCGTGATCTGTAAAAAGGTGAAAGGAAAATCCACTCTGTTTTATCTGCGTTGCTTCTCGGTCTCGAGCCTCTTTTGTTTATTAACTGCAATATCAGTTTTATCTGCGTTGCTTCTCGGTCTCGAGCCTCTTTTGTTTGTTCTTACGAGCCTCCAGTTCATTTGGGGCATTCCTCTGGGTTTAGGCTCTGTTCCTTTGATTTTTTTTTGTCTCTTGGTAATATGAAGCGCCAATGGAAGCGGACTCTTTCGAGTGACCGCCCTCGCAGTGGCAAGTGACCCTTAGTCAATCCTCGGCCCAACCCCGCGCTTTCCCCCATCAACCTCTCTTCCTCTCCTGAGGACCTTACCCCGATAAATCCTCCTCGCAAGCCGATTCCCAACAGTGCCTTTCAATCCACCCATTTTAAATTCCAGAGCAACTTGAACAGGCTTTTGATTTCTGCCCAGATTACCATTCTCATGATAGAAGAAGAAAACGAGGTCGCCCCTCTCTCGTGCATTGTTCCCAATCTCTCTCACAGCAGTGAGCGCTCCTCGGCTGAGGATTCTCTAGGTATCAAGAGGGAGATTGAACCTGCTCTGTAGGTCAATCTGCCCCCCATTATCCCTCCCGTGGTTGACTATGATCAATTCGAAGTGGAGACTGATGCAGGAACCGCCGACAAGGTGACGAAAGGCAAGGTGATGGAAGGCAAGGAGCCTCTCAATGAGGATGACGCGTGTGAGGATGCCGAGGAGACATAGGGTGAAGCACAGAAAAATGAATAACTTGCGGTGCGGTTTGCCCTTTTTGGTTCTTGGGTGGATGCTCAGGGAGCATTGCCTAGGCATTTTGGCCATGGCTCAGATTGATAGCATCAACTCAAGTTTTTGGTCTCTCATCGACACGTCGTCTGTTTCTTTTCTTGGACCCTTGCTACCAGTTTTGTTTTTCTGTTTCTCTTCTTGTCTATCATTCTTTGTATGCTTGTAAAGGCAATTTAATTGGATCTATGTCTGTGATTCTCCCCAGTTCTTATAGTAATGGGGCAGTTTTGTAATGTTAATGGCTTTCGGGCTCCTCCCCTTGCACCGGCCGACATATGTAAAAATATTTTAATAGAATTAGATGTTACAAAGAAAAAAAATCATGGTCAACCATGGTCTAATGTCACATTGTAACAAAGATTGTCTCAATATAAAAAAAAAATCATGTTCCACCATAGTCAACAATTGTCAACTAGTGTTAACTATGGCCAATCATGGTAAAGCATGGTGAATCATCATGGTCACATTGTGACAAAGATTGTCTCTTTCTAAAATGTCACATTGTGACAACCATGGTCATCCATCATCAACCATGGTCCATTGCCACATTGTTACAAAGATTATCTCAATATGAAAACCAACCATGGTCAAGCATGGACCAACTTCCCATTGTGACAAAGATTGTCTCAATATGAAAATTAACCATGGTAAATGTTGGATTGTGAGAAAGATCGTGTCAATATGAAAATAAATCTTGTGTCAATGGATTAGTTTGATAAAAGTACATTTATTTGTGTAATTTAAATTTAAATTTTAAGTTTATTTTTTAATTTAACTTTTATTAAATCTTGTGTTAATAAATTAATTTAAATATAAAATATATATAAAGTTACTTTGATAAAAGGGAAATTTATTTGAGTAATTTTAATTTTAAATTTACTTTTTTAATTTAAATTTTACTAAAGCTTGTGTTAATAAATTAATTTAAATATAAAATATATATACGGTTATTTTGATAGAAGTAATGTTTATTTGAGTAATTTAAATTTAAATTTTAAATTTTAAATTTTAAATTTACTTTTTAATTTAAATTTGGGTAATTTGAGTAATTTAAATTACCTTTTTAATATACCATTTTAAGGAGTTGTGGCTATTGCTAGGACCCCAAAAAGTGACTAGAATCCCCTGAAAAAAATTTCAAAAATCTTGTTTTTGATGCTTGAAATGGATTGACCATCATCAAAAACATCTAGTACACCTAATATTTTGAAGTTTAACAACTTTAACTTGGATTTACAAGAATCTTGGTCCAATTTTCTCTAAATATGACCGGAATTTCCATAACTTTCCGGGCAATTCTTGACTACTACCCATTTTACATGGCATATTGGAATATGTGTCAATGTATTGAATAATGATAAAGAGTTGAGGAATTGACCGCCAAAATTGAAAGAATCCCCCCAAAAAATCTCATTAAATCTTGTAGATATGTTTTTTAAGGTGGAATTGGATTAGGCACCATCAAAAAAAGTGTTGGACACCTAAAATTATGAATTTACACAGGTTTTACTTGGATTTATGAAAATCCCTCCCAAAATTTTTGAAAAAATGGTGGGAATTTCCATAACCTTGAGGGAAAAAAGCATAATCCTTAGACTATTACGATAAAGACTCCAAAATGGGTCTATACCATAATGATCCCATGGTATTGACCCATGGTATTAACCTTCATTTTTTGAGTAAAAGAATAAAATAAGGGTTCTAGAGAGTTCATCCCGTCTTTAAAAGAGATAAAAACTAATCATTGTGGGCATCCTGAATCTATCTATCTATTCTTTTTCTAGTTTTGATCCTAAGGACTAAAACCAGTGTGGGTGGATGTAATTATCTGGTAGATACATTCAACGTGCACTATTGTGATTCTACAGCAGGCAATGGAAAACCCTAATAGGCGTGGGGAAGAAAATCCAACAAATCTTGTATCATGGGCACCACCAGACATAGTTACGAGCGCAAAGGATTTAAGCAATGATGTCCAACCTCATGAACAGCAACAAAGAGGAATAATGGTAAGGGATTACTCCTCTTCTTTTAATAGTTTTGATGTGCTCCGTTACCGAGTGTTTGGTAGCAATAACAAAAAGCTACCAAATATTTTTCGAGAGTATCATGTAGCTGCATTCACCAATGGATTCGGTAAAATGACAGAAGTGGTGATAACACATAGCACAGTGTGTTATATTCATATGACCAAGAATGGTACCTGTATAGTTCCGTTCAGTCTTAATTTAGATTATGGTAATGATGGCCAGCCCCCTTTGCACCAGCGTCTAAAAAGAGATAATGTCCGGCCTATTATGAGCCAGCTACCATGGAAATCCTTGTTTTGCGTTTATAATCCGCATAATGAGTCTTTGATAATGGTTACTGAGCGTCTGCGAGGGCGAAGGATTATAAGCATTCCAATTGAATGCATAAAAATAGGAGCTAGAACCCACGAAGAGTTGTTCCAGGGTGAGTCCGTAATCTGTGATTGGAAATTTGATATTCCAAATTGCAGGGGCGTGATTTATAATCTGTCAGAAAGGGGGGTGTTCAAGGTCTTTGAACTGAAAAATTACAGTCATCTGTTTGCAATATCATACACAGATAGCAAATTAACATCAAAAGGTGGACTTCTAGATCCTGAGTTTACATTTGGAGGTCCAGGAAATACTGAAATCGTGATCTGTAAAAAGGTCAAAGGAAAATCCACTCTGTTCAGGATTTATTCCAAAAGCGATGGAATTTTTCGTAAAGAATTTTTCCTGAAAGAGAGTTGTTGGGCATTCGTTGAAC